>OY728146.1:280867011-281172559 GCA_963277665.1 Viscum album
TGCTTGACCGAATCGACTTGGAGTGAGTCGACTAGCCCAGTGGACGGAGCACTACTTTGTTTGGGTGCAGACCCATGGAGGATGGAGCACTACCTGTGTGATAGTACAGACCCGTGGTACTCGTCCGGAGAGTACCTCTGCAGGCTACTAGGGGGTGTGCACTTCTGTGTTTGGGTGACAAACCTCGGCGGGAAGCACTACTGTGTTTGGGTGGCTGGCCTGCGGTACTCGACAGGAGGAGTACCTCAGCAGTCTTAGGTTAGTGAGCAGTACCTCGGAGTCGTGACAGGACCACTGTACACTCTAGAGACAGAGCTCTTCAGTAGTTACGGTTTCGATAATGAAAATACTGGTTTGAGCTGAGACTTTTGACCTTTGTGTTTCCTCATGATTGAGATGGGTTACTTGATAACTTAGGTATATGTATGGGCATATACCTGGGTAGTGGTTATCCGTTGATCTCATGATCCTTGTGTTTCCTTATGATTGAGATGGGTTACTTGATAACTTAGGTATATGTATGGGCATATACCTAAGTAGAGTTTATCTGTTGAGATCTTCTTGTGGTTATACTTGTTGGATTTAGTGAGACCTTGAGGGTCTCGGGGTCCCTACTGAGTATCGTTATACTCACCCCTGCACGGGTTATGCCCGCACCTCGTTGTGTTGGTTGCAGACGACAGGCAGTGCTGACGGAGGCCGAGTGTTCGAGGACTGGACGGTACCCGGAGGTGGACTACACGACAAGTCAGTGTCCGGAGGTGGAATTCACGGCGAGACGACACTCGGAGGAGGTTGACGGACGAGAGCATTATGGAGGCTATCTGTACCTACCCTTCAGGTAGGATTCGTGGTGGACGATCCAGGAGCTGTACCATCTGTACCTTCCCTTCAGGTAGGATCCGAGGAGGATGACCCAGGAGCCACTTCCGTCCCTCCAGCTGTTGTCTTTTTCTGTTTTACTTTGTTCAGTTGTAGTTGTACTTTCTTTTGGGTTTGTATTCTGGCCCATTTACTTTTCAGCACTTATTTTTGTACTTAGTGTTTTACTTCCGCTTGTACTCTGTGGTGCTCGTTTTCTTTTATAAAGGCAATGCCTTCACTGTTATCTGGATTTACGCCTTTGGTGCTAGTCGCCAGCCCCTGGCCTATGGAAGGCGGGCTTGGGGTAGTCACGGCACGGGCCCCGAGGACTGGTCGTGACAAATTAGTATCAAAGGAATTCGGTTCTACCGCAAAACTTATAACTCGGATGTTTCTTCCTATGAAGCAATAGTGTTAAGGGTACCGAGTGTGGTTTTCAGTTCAGGGAGTCCAGTGTTGGTGCGGGCGGCCGACGTATCCATACACCAGGACCCTGACAACTGATTTCCGACTTTGTGCACGAAAACACTGATTGCGTGTGTGTTTCCAGAAGTTTTTAAATGTCAGCTCAAACCAGGTCAGCTCACCAGGTATAATCATTTGACCGTGTTACGTTGTTTCTTTCAGGATGCCTTTTCACGAACGACCAGTTAGAGCCCAGAGGGATGTGCGTGTTGACAGCCTGTCGATTGACGAGGCTTCGGTACAGGGCCCTCTTGCAGTTGAGGCACCAGTGGAGGCACCAGCGGTACTACTATACATTGGGCCACCGATGCCACCAGCCCTAGCAGTAGGCGATGCCCGCTACTTGAGCGCACTTCATGAGTTCCAGCGCCAGAGGCCACCCAGGTTCGGGGGAGAGACGGACCCGCAGGCGGCTGAGGATTGGCTGGAGGCTGTGGTGGGAGTCTTCAGGCTAGTGGGCATACCATCGGACTTCATGGTGACCTTTGCTGCCAGCCTTCTTCAGGCAGCAGCAGGCAGGTGGTGGAGCCACTTGTTCCAGTTTTGCGATGGGATGGCTTTCACATGTGAAGACTTCGAGACCTTCTTCAGGGTGGAGTTTGTGCCAGTAGCTCTACACCCCGAGCGTGTTCATGAGCTGCTGCCTTTGCCGCGTGTTTTTCGATCAGAAGCCGTGTCATCTGTGGGCAGTAGACAGATGATGCAGAGGTCCAGGAGGACCAGACCAGCAGTTGGGCGATCTCGGGTTTTAAGACCGGTGGTGTAGGGCACCCGGGGTGGGGTCAGAGCCAGGCGTGCCAAAAGCAGACTGTGTTACTCGTGTGGTGGAAAGGGGCACCTGGCAGGTGACTGTCCGACTCCTCATACAGTTGATCCATAGGATTTTGGGGAGCCACCGAGGCAGAGGCAGCGACGAATTCTTGAGCAACAGTAGAGCAGTGGACAAGGAAGTAGAGCTCCTGGAGCAGGTGGACAGAAGCGGAACTAGTGGATACGTCTCTTGTACTTCTAGTTCCATGTTGATGTTGTTTTTGTGTCTTTGTACCATGAGCTGAAATAAAATAAATACACTTATCTTTGAGATGTTTTCTTTCCTGTCCTTTTGTTTGGTTGATACTGATTGGTCCTGGTTAAACTGTTGACTTGAGCCTCACTTTCGAGATTTCAACTGGAGGGGACCCAGTGACCTCACACTGATGCCGACAGTGTGACTTGACCCTTGGAGGCGAGAGTGACAGTTGGATCTCTTGGTAGTTACGTCAAGGCCTTACGACGTCATCCATGGCATGAATGCATCATTCATGTTGGAATTGACTGTATTAGGCAACGAATGTGGTTCATCCATGGGATGAGACCGGATTTCTCTTATCGGAAAAGAAGAAATCATAGCAGCTCTTGTGAGACTAAAGGAGGTCCAGGACATCCAAGAGAGGATGAATACTGCATAGTGCAGTAAGAAACAATAAACTGGTGCCAGTCTTAGAGACTCGGGCGTGTTAAAGAAGAGGAATCTTAAAGGAGAGATGAGTCTACGAAGCAGCAGACGCGGAGGCAGAGCTAGGAGAGCAGCATGAGGTGGTGTACATCCTAACATTGTACAACCACCCGCCTTAGTTATTCTTGCCAGGCTCAGGGAGCTGGAGGGTGGTGGAAGAATGCGGCTGCATGCGGTCAAGGAGTGTGACCCAATGGCTCTAGAAATGATTCAAGGGACAGTATGTGTCCACTACTAGCTGCTATAGTAACAGACGTCTATATGAATCATTCCTCGCTTTCACAAATCTTGTTCCAGACCTAGAGTTTCCGGTAAGCCGTGGACTTGACCCTCACGTCTAGAGATACCTTGGGAGGGGACTCGATAATCACACTTACGCCGATGGTGTGGTCAGACCCTCGAGGAAAGAGTTTCTGTTGGAATCTCTTGGTGGCAGCGTCGAGGACTTACGACGTTAGTTTGAGTATGGAACGGGTAATAACTGTTCATACTCAAATTGATGGTTTTAGGAAAACGTTGGGATGGGTTTTCCTTGGTCGGCGGAAAAGGAAACCCCAGGCAGTGCAGGGTAAACTCTTTCACGGGAGGGTGCGACCGATCACTCTTGAATCGGCCAACCTTACCCTCGTGGCAGCAGTCGTTTGAGTTCCAGTTCTAACAGGAATTGGAAACCTCTAGAGTTTGAGGATGGTGACCACGATCTTATATGGGTCTCACCTCGACGAGGTTTACGGAGATGTGGCCAAGGCGGCAAGTTATCTCCGAGGTTCAACGGACCTTTCTAGGTCCTCAGCTGGGTAGGCGAGGTGGTTTACCGCTTGGCCCATCCACTTCAGTTGCACTAGGTGCATGACTTTTTCCACGTATCACAACTGAGGAGATACGTGCTCGACCCCTTCGCATATCATCGACCATGAGGAGCTAGACGGTGACGATGAGTGTCTTATACGGAGGTTCCTGTGGGGATCGAGGATCGACAGGGGTGGATCCTAGGAGGATGGTCGATTCCTCTTGTGCACTTTCTTTGGCAGCGCGGGAACCTCCAGGTGAGCACATGGGAGCGGAAGGCTCAGATGCGTGCTCAGTACCGCTTTGTTTCCCTAAGTTTGTGGTGAAGCTTTACAGGGACGTAAAGCCCTGTGGTGGGAGTAATGTAAAGACCCGTAAATTTCAAGGAAATTTTTTTTTCTTAATTTTCTATGGAATTTTACAAGAACGCAGTTTCTGAGGGTGCCTGATTCCGAGGCCCGGTGTGCCCGGAATCAATTTCCGAAGTTTGTCTTGGGTACGTTCAGTGAACGGACGAGCGGGTTTTTCTAACTTTTGAACCGGTGCTCGGAATCGAATTCTGAGGGCACCGATGGAATCGCAGCGCCGGTATTTTCTTAGAAACGCCTCTTCCGGAGTTGCGTTTGCTCGGGTGTGGTTTTTAATTTACGGGCTTAAAGTTAAGAAATAAAATAATTTTTTCGACAACTTTATTTTATTTCACTTAAGCCACTTGGAAACCACTTGAAGCCACTTAAAGGCGGCTTGAACTGAGTGGAACCGGATAGGATGCTATCCAGAAATATCCTACCCTCTTTGTAGGATATTTGTGAGGTGGGGCCCGCACGAGCCCCGCAGTTTCTTTCCGCTAAGTAACGCACCCGTGAAAACCCGTCATTATGAAAGTCAACTGACGCGTTTTCTTAAATTCTTAACAGACCATTTAATTGGGTGGTTTATTTCGTAAATTAAATGAGTTGTTTCTTTCGTTGAATTAATTCTACGAATTAATGGTTCGTTTCTTATCTTTTGAAATTCAAATGTTTAGTTGTGTAAATAAAATAAGGCTTAAGCTTATTTTATATTGGGTTGAAACTTGTGACGTGGAGAGGATTTGGAGGAAAGCATTCTTCTTCGGCGAAGAACGTGAAGAACGCGAAGAACGCGAAGAATGCGAAGAATGTGAAACCTGCGGAGATCGACGACGCGAAGCCTTGTACCGCGACGCCAACGGATCTCCCTTCGCGACACTTCTTCCGCAACTATCCAACCCCGCGACAGCCTTCGATCGACAACAACCAAGGTAGGGGGTTGCGCTTCTTTTTATTTTCTTTTTGGATTTCAACAACAACATGGATTTAATTATTATTAATTAAATCCTTATATTCTTGGTCCTCGGAGATCGTCGACGCGACGCCCTTCCGCGGTGTGACGATCACCTCCTTCCACGACGGTCAATTCTGCGACGACCTCGCATCCGACAGCGACGGCGAGGTAGGGATTTATTTTTTGGGAATTACCCCCCTTTTCTTTTTATATTCCCGTAATTGTTTCATTAAAAAGTTAAAGAACTGGATTTGTGAACAATTTTAAAATTATTAAAATTGTTGTTTCCGTTCAAATAAGGAACCCGTTTTTATGAAACAATTTTATTTCATTAAAAATTGTTTCGGATATGCGTTCATGTGTTGAACTTTAATTTCTCCCGTTGTTTATATCTAACGCGGAGGGTGCGGGCCAAACGAACACGGCCAGACAACCCTCCGACGTTCTTCGTTCTTGTGCGGATTTGACGAGCAACGACGGAACGTGCCGCAACGGATGTTTGATGATCCCGTAGTAAAGAACGGAACCCGGGAGGAACAACGGCACAGACGGGAAGGAAAACGGGCCACCGGAGCGACTCCGGCGGCCCGCGGAAGCCGGTGGCGGTGCGGGTCGCCGGCGCGGCGGCCGGAGGCGGCGGCACCCCGCGGGTGTCCAGCGCGACACCCCGCGGGTGCCGCGAGGTTGTCAGGCGGCACCCCGCGGGTGCTGCGGGGTTGTCCCGTGGCACCCCGCGGGTGCCGCGGGGTTGTCACGCGGCACCCCGCGGGTGTCCAGGGCGGCACCCCGTGGGTGTCGCGGGGTTGTCACGCGGCACGTCCGGCTGTCTGGCCGACACCCCGCGGGTGCCGCGGGGGGTGTCACGCGTGGCGGCGGCTTTCCCCCACGTCGGCCGCTCGGCCGAGCCGAGCCGGACCGGCCCTGGCCGGGCCGGGCCGGGCCAACCGGGTCGGACCCGACCCGGTTCGGGCCAACCAGGGGGGGTCGGGCCGGGTCAGCCCGGGTCCGGACCCCCCCGTCTTCGGATGACTTTCGTTCAAACGCCCGTAACTTGAGCTACGGGCCTCCAAACGACTCTCCGTCAGCGGCAACGCAATCCTTGGAGCGAGTCGGACGTTTCGGTTTATCGCACTCAAAGTTTCGGAATACTTTGGGTTCGGCCGGGTTGGTTCGTACACGAAACCAACCGGGCCCTCGGAGCGGAAATGCTCATATCTTGAGCTACGGACGTCCGATTGACGTACCGTCAGCTTTGTTAATTTCCTCTTAGTGAGACGGATCTTTTGGCTCACTCCTCCCGGGGTTTGGGTGCAGGTGGAGTACGGTCGGGTTGGTATTGCCTTAAAAACCAACCGGGCCCCTGGGACGAAAAAGCCTATAACTCTCAGACCGGGCATCCGATTGACGCGCCGTCTGTTGCGTTGAGTTCCTGTTGACGATACGGAACTTTTGGCATCCTTCGCCCGAGTTTTGGATACAGTTGGTAGTGGCCGGGTTGGATCGCACCCGAAATCCAACCGGGCCCCTGGACGGAAAAGCTGATAACTTTCAGACAGGACGTCCGTTTGACGAACCGTCAGCGGCGTTGACAATCACGTTGAGAAACGGTCCGTATGAGTATACCCTATGAGAGATCGGGGTACAGTTGAGATACGGCTGGGTTTGGTTCGCTCACGAAACCAACCGGGCCCCTGGGACGAAAAGGCTAATAACTCACAGACCGGACGTCCGATCGACGCACCGTCTGTTGCGTTGAGACCCCTGTGACGAGGTGGTCCTTTGAGATACTTCTTCGTGGGACCTTGAGATACTTGGAGTATCGACTTGCAGCTCGTGGATCGGACCCTCCCAGAGACGAGCGTGCGGAGTACGGAGACCGTGTAGCCGACTGAGACCTGACGACTGCTTGACCGACTCGACTTTGAGTGAGTCGACTAGCCCAATGGACGGAGCACTACTTTGTTTGGGTGCAGACCCATGGCTGACGGAGCACTACCTGTGTGATAGTGCAGACCCGCGGTACTCGTCCGGAGAGTACCTCTGCAGGCTACTAGGGGGTGTGCACTACTGTGTTTGGGTGACATACCTCGGCGGGAAGCACTACTGTGTTTGGGTGGCTGGCCCGCGGTACTCGACAGGAGGAGTACCTCAGCAGTATTAGGTTAGTGAGCAGTACCTCGGAGTCGTGACAGGACCACTGTACACTCTAGAGACGGAGCTCTTCAGTAGTTATGGTTTCGATAATGAAAATCCTGGTTTGAGCTGATACTTTTGACCTTTGTGTTTCCTCATGATTGAGATGGGTTACTTGATAACTTAGGTATATTTATGGGCATATACCTGGGTAGTGGTTATCCGTTGATCTCATGATCCTTGTGTTTCCTCATGATTGAGATGGGTTACTTGATAACTTAGGTATATGTATGGGCATATACCTAAGTAGAGTTTATCTGTTGAGATCTTCTTGTGGTTATCCTTGTTGGATTTAGTGAGACCTTGAGGGTCTCGGGGTCCCTACTGAGTATCGTTATACTCACCCCTGCACGGGCTATGCCCGCACCTCGTTGTGTTGGTTGCAGACGACAGGCAGTGCTGACGGAGGCCGAGTGTTCGAGGACTGGACGGTACCCGGAGGTGGACTACACGACAAGTCAGTGTCCGGAGGTGGACTTCATGGCGAGACGACACTCGGAGGAGGTTGACGGACGAGAGCACTGTGGAGGCTATCTGTACCTACCCTTCAGGTAGGATTCGTGGTGGACGATCCAGGAGCTGCGCCATCTGTACCTACCCTTCAGGTAGGATCCGAGTAGGACGACCCAGGAGCCGCTTCCGTCCCTCCAGCTGTTGTCTTTTTCTGTTGTACTTTGTTCAGTTGTAGTTGTACTTTCTTTTGGGTTTGTATTCTGGCCCATTTACTTTTCAGCACTTCTTTTTGTTCTTAGTGTTTTACTTTCGCTTGTACTCTGTGGTGCTTGTTTTCTTTTATAAAGGCAATGCCTTCCCTGTTATCTGGATTTACGCCTTTGGTGCTAGTCGCCAGCCCCTGGCCTATGGAAGGCGGGCTTGGGGTAGTCATGGCACGGGCCCCGAGGACGGGTCGTGACACATTATATAATGTTTTATAAAACACATTTTTAGATTGTTTAATTTTTACATGGATGGGATTCATGGTAATAATTCAAGGTATTCTACCACATCATGAACTTATCATATACATGTAAAGTTTGGTGTACGTATAGATGATATTTATTTGGGTTATTATTAGATTTTATGTTACTTAAAAAGATTGTATGGGATGATATGGGAAATCTAGTGGATACTATTAGAGGGTTGTTTCATTGATGGAGGTAAAGTTATTTTTGTAGGGACATATTTTTACTATTAAGAATTTTTTTATCATTAAAAGATGTATAATTATATTTATGAAAATTCATAGTTTTATATTGTGTACAATTTGATAGGGATGCAGTGTTTATGTGGGTTAGAAGTATATATCATTCCACGTAGCTTTTTTGGGTATTTATATTTAATTATTAATAATTTGGTGGTTGAGGGATGGATCAAAGGTATGATTAGAATTATGATTTATCCTCGGGTTGGGTTTTTTGTGGTCAAACTAGGTATGGCATCCCGCCATTTTATAACATAACTTTTCGTTCCATTTTACAAAACCAAGGATCTTTAAGGTTTAGTGTCTTGGAAACCAGGAACTTAAAACATGAAAACATAAAAAATTCTTCTTAAAAACTTGAAAGGATTCTCTATTTGTTCATCCTAGGTTCATTACTGAATCTCATAACCTGGGGACATACATCAAAAGAAAGGGTGAGCATAAGGCCCAGTAAGGGAAACAAGGGAAACATTTAACATGTGAACTTGAGATACATCAAAATTTTCCTGAAAAATAACTTTAAGGCATGAGAAAGAAATCATGAGGAATATCATAATAAAAAAATTTATTTCATAATGTGAATATGTTTATACAAAATTTAACATAGACAATCATTTTCATTTCCCCAACGTCCATCCCCAAGGTGTTGTTAAAAATTTCCAAGGTTATTCACCAAGGCGTCGTTAAAAATGGGCATCTCTAGAGATTAAGTCTTTACCCAATGCATTGGAGCGCTATCAGGGTGCACCCTTAAATTTTCCTTTGTTATTATGTGAGCCACATATATCATCATCAAAAAAAATTTAAATAACCCATATAGCATAAAATAAATGGGTTTTCATTTCAAAATCATAACATTTTAAAAACTACTTTAAAGACATGATCTTTATGTCACTTTAAACCCACAGAAAAGGAAAGCAGGTATCATGTATGTAAATCCCATAATTAAAAATATAAAATTTTGGTATATATGTGAATATCCCTTTAGAATAAATATCTTTGAATATTCAATTAATAAAATGAAATAATTTGAGAAAAAAAGAGAGAGACAATTTGAGACGGAAATTCGGCATCATAACGGCTATGTTGTAGGGTTTTAGAAAACATTAAAAAGAGAGGGGAAATGGGTAACCCCCTCATAAATGATCCAAAAAATAGTAGGGGGACAAAATATAAAGGATTTAAGAACATGGTAATGAAATTTTAAAGATATACTATTTGAAATGAAGAACATGAAATGAAAACAAAAATAATATGTCTCTTATGAAAATTCGGCAGCCTAATGGCGTCACTTAAACTTAAAAAAAATGAATTGACGAGATCAAATAGGGTCTCTCATAATATGAACATAAAATATTAGTATTATAGATATAGAGATAATACCCCAACATAATAAAAAGGAACTTTAAATACTAGACAAGAAAATAGAACTTGAAAATGAGAAGGGTGAACGAATCCCTTAAAAATTCGGCAGCCTAACGGCGCCACTTAAAATTCAAAAAAAAAATGAATTGATGAGATCAAATATGGTCTCTCATAATATTAACATAAAATATCAGTATTATAGATATATATATCATACCCCAACATAATAAAAAGTATCTTTAAAGACTTGACAAGAAAATAGAACTTGAAAATGAGAAGGGTGGAAGAATCCCTTAAAAATTCGGCAGCCTAATGGCGTCACTTAAACTTCAAAAAAAAGAATTGAAGAGATCAAATAGGGTCTATCATCAAATGAACATAAAAGATCAGTATGATAGATATATAGATCATAGCCCAAAATAATAAAAAGTAACTTTAAAGACTTGACAAGAAAATAAAACTTTAAAATGAGAAGGGTGAAAGAATTCGTTACAAAAATTTCGGCAGCCTAACGACGACACTTAAACATTCAAAAAACTAAATAATGAGAGTAAGAGGGGATCTCTCATCATATTAACATTAAAGGGCAAGTAAGATTAATATAAAAGAAAATCCTCCAACATAAGAACATGGAGCATAAAATAAATGACTTAAAAGAGAGTATTTGAAAAGAAAGAGAGAGGTTGGATCCCTTACCTTAAAACGTAACTCTTAAAACTGCAAGGGTGGGACCTTGAGGGATTGAGGGCACCTTGGGAGAAATATTTGGGAGGTAAGGATACCATATCATCATTGGGGGAGAGTTGGGAGTGAAAAATAAAGGAGGAAATGGTGGGTATTTATTGGGAAAGTGAGGGGACAAGGCATTAATGGCCAAGGGACACCTCATTGGTGGTATTGGAAAAACCATGGGATTGCCCATGGTATTTTCCCATGGTATTGGACACTTGGGACACCTCATACCTTATATTACTATTCATAATTCTACCATATTGATTACATAATTAATACATCATTAAATGATGTCATTAAACACCCGTAACTTAAAAACTGTATTTTCACTATTCATCGAAAATTCAACTTTCTTAGAAAAATCCCAAAATTTCACCTTAACCACATATCGATGCTATGATTTCAAAAATGAAATCCATTTTATAAAAATATTTTTCTAAATATTTTTAATTTAATTTTTAAATAAATACACTATTCATAGAAAATTCATTTTTTTCAGAAAAAATCCCCAAAAATTACCTTAACATAATATAGATGCCCTGAGTTCAAAAATGAAATCCATTTTATAAAAAAAATTATAAATATTTTTAATTTAATTTTTAATTAAAAAACACTATTCACCTGAAAAAACTAATACTTGACTAATAATTTCTGAAATAGTTATTTACCTATTATATTGAATCACATTACTTAATCAAGGTGCCTCGATTATATTAATACTTTCTTTAAGTGAGATTACTAATCCATTTGGTCACATTACTAATCCTAAGCATAAAATCACTATTTATAATTTACTATTCATCAAAATTTAAGTTCATCTTATTAGACTCTAAATTTTGTACTAAACATAACGGTAGAATACCATTTTTTGAAAATCATTACACATTTTTAATAATTTAAGGTTTACATAAACATTTTTAAAAATATCCTTCCTCTAAAATTCATCAAAAATAAGCATACTATATTTATCCGGACATTTGAAAATTCAAAAACTTCATCATAAGAAGAAATCAAAATTTTTATTTAAGTCAAAGTATTACATAAGGTTGTTACAGTCTCGATACATAGACCCTTATAAAACTAGCATAGGACCTAAGAGTAAGGTGTGATAGGGTTATAGAATCTTGGGGTGGCTCAGCCAACATTGCACGAGTAGTAATTTCTATCAGTTTGAACTTCTCGCGAAGGCAATTCTGTTCTAGCTTCACACGATGAAGTTCGGCTTGGGTTTGGTCCAGAGCAAAGCCTAGTGGTGCTACCTCCTTCCCAAGTTCTGTTAGATGGGCTTCGATTGGCCCGAGACTACTGGATGAGGCCATCGAATCTTCCTTATATATTAATTAACCAAGATCACTTGTATTTAGAGACAATAATCGCAACATTCAGTTTCCAATGGTCATACTGACTAATGGTTATATAATAGTCAAAACCCAATAGTCTCATTTTAATTATACTCATGTTATCAAATGAAACAGTTTTGTTGAGTGTGAAAAATAAAATAACACAAAAAATTAGGAAACAAGATTTATTCAAAATTTCAGGTCGTTACATTCTTCCCCCCTTAAGAAATTGCGTCCTCGCAATTTTTAAAATTGGTCTTCGAAATTTCATTGAAAGTCCCACATCGAAAAAAGATTCAGTAACACTATTACTTTAAAAGAATGAAAAGGAAGTATAAAGGCCACCTGTGTTAACCCATACTAGGATTCCATGTAGGAAATCATGGACATGGAAGAGAAAACAAAGGGTCACGTTATGAGGGAGAGTGATAGAAAACATGATTAGAAGAAAGTTAACAACACGAAAATCACAACCTTATGATGGGTTAAACAGTATTTGATTTCCCAGTAGAAAACATTAACAGAAAACGTTTTTTTTACATTCCTCTCCATAGTTTTGAAGAATTAATTTACTACATAGAATAAAAACACAAGTAAATATATTTACCATCAATTAGAGTTTCATCCATTAATAAGTTTCTACCAAAACTAATCTTTTATCCAAACGATGAGCATTAAAAAACATGTGGTCTCATCAAAAGCACAAGAATCTTCTTCTAGAGAATCATATAATCCACCAAAGATTAACTATCTATTTCTTCTATCCTTAAACATTATCCCAAAAATAGAAAGGGTAAGATAAAACAACTCTTCCAAAATAAATAACCTCATCGGAAGGGAAACTAGTTTTAAATCTTCAAAATTCCACAGTACTACCCAAAGTTTGTCATAGACCATTCCATAAATAACTGTCCTTAAAATCCCTCAAAATAAACCAAACTAAGATTAAAACCTAAATTCAAGAAGGATTTGATAACATAGTCTTCCAAAGTAAACTTCATCGTTCATCTCCAAACAACATCAACCACTCCAAACATCTTATAAAAAAAGTAGCTATCCTAATCAAATTTTCCCCGAGATAGGTTAATCATTTCCATAAGAAACTTAAATTACCATAAGTTTGCCTTAAATTCATCGATTCCTTAAAATATAATTCATCCTTTACTACTCAATAAAAATACAATAGTAATCTATTTACCTCGATCATATAGGGTTCCCAAAATAGTGAACGTCTTCCAAAATAATAATCATCTTTTAATCACCTAATCATATTTATTTTCAAGAAGAACATCTTCACAACATCAACATGTGGTATATAACAATAAATGTTTTCCTTAATGATATAAAACCATCTTAGGTAGTGACTCGATGTTCTTAGAAATCATTAAAGATATGATCATAGGGCATGAACTAAAAAAAACATGACATAGTCAATTATTGCGAAGAAGTCACATATACTTTAGTCATCAAGATCCATCTCAACATAGGACTTTAATTGTTCCCTTGTCCTTGAAGATTATTTATGCTCATCATGCTTCTCATCCCTTCCAAGAGAGCATTGCCTTGGATAATGTGTAACTTCTCCACATTTACAACATTGAAAAGTATAAGGTACATTAGATCAAACCTTATCTCTATTCATCACATTATCCATTTTTAAAGCAATTAGCTACTTATTCCCTCTCACCCCACACTTAAAAAATCTCCCAGTTCCTTTGTGACATTCCCCTTGGTTCCTCTTTCAACACTTTTTTCACAAAGGAAATTGGGTCTTCTTTCCCTTATCAATTTTATCAGATGAACATCCTTGAGACTTCGTCTTCTTCTTCCTTGATAAATTTGGGCATTCACCTAGGTACCAATTATTAATTATGATTTTTGATAGCTAGGTTGGAATAATCACAATATGTTTAACTTGACCTCTCGTCATCTCTATCACATTAATAGGGTAATCGTCACATTTCCTATCACATTAGTTGTTGGGAGATGTTCTTCCATTTCTCGCCATTAACAAAGAAACGAAAGTATAATTAGGGGGCTTAAATACTTATCCAATAATCATGAAAAAGAAACTTAAATCATAGAAGGATAAAATTGTAGAAGAAAAGTATACCCTAACTTGTGATCCCCTAGGTTCCAATATAGGTTATACATGATCATATATTCTTAGGTGAATCTTTATTTTATTTTATCTTTGTTCCTTTAATAACGGTTCATACTAAGCTTATGAATTTACCAAAGCATATCACATGGGAGTGTCATAACCAAGAGTGAAGCAAGGCCCATTGTCATGTACCAGTTCTCGTTCTAGTCTAGATCAAAGTGGTGTTTTTGGGTTTTACCCCTATGTACATCTATGCCAAAGCCACCTCTACCTGCACGTATCCAGACAGGGATGTATTTTCTTGATAAACCACTTACCCAATACTCACCAAAATACTAGGAAGATTTCCTATTTTTAAACTTTTCTATAGGGTTCTTCCTAAATATTTCATATCCTAATTTCAATAAATAACTAAACCATCCTTTGATACCAACTATGGCATCCCGCCTTTTTATAACATAACTTTTCATTCCATTTTACAAAACTGAGGATCTTTAAGGTTTAGTGTCTTGGAAACCAGGAACTTAAAACCTGAAAACATAAAACATTATTCTTAAACACTTGAATGGATTCTCCTTATGTTCATCCTAGGTTTATTACTGTATCTCATAACCTGGGGACATACATCAAAATAAAGGGTGAGAAGAAGGCCCAATAAGGGAAACAAGGGAAACATTTAACATGTGAACTTGAGATACATCAATAAAGTCATGAAAAAGAACTTTAAGGCCGGAGAAAGAAATCATGAGGAATATAATAAAAAAATGTATTTAATAACTTGAAGATGTGTCTAAAACATTTAACATATACATTCATTTCCATTTCACCAAGGTCTTTCCCCAATATGTCATTAAACATTACCAAGGTTATTCACCAAGGCGTCGTTAAAAATGGTCATCTCTACAGATTAAGTCTTTACCCAATGCATTGGAGCGTTATCAAGGCGCACCCTTAAATTTTCCTTTTTATCATGTGAACCACATATATCATCATCAAACATTTTGTAAATAACCCATATAGCATAAAAGAAATGGTTTTTCATTTCATAATCATAACGTTTTAAAAACTTCTTTAAAGACATGATCTTTATGTGACTTTAAACCCATGGAAAAGGAAAGCGGGTCTCATGTATGTAAATCCCAGAATTTAAAATAGAAAATTTTGGTATATATGTGAATACCCCTTTATAATAAAGTTCATTGAGTATTCACTTAATAAAATGAAAGAATTTGAGATAAAAAAGAGAGAGACATTTTGAGACGGAAATTCAGCAGTATAATGACTATGTTGTATGGTTTTAGAAAACATAGAAACGAGAGGGGACATGGATAACCCACTGATAAATGATCCATAAAATAGTAGGGAGACAGAATATGAAGAATTTAAGAACATGGTAATGAAATTTTCAAGATATACCATATGAAATGAAGAACAAGAAAGGAAGACAAAAATAAGATTTCTCTTATGAAAATTTGGCAGCATAACGGCATCACTTAAACTTCAAAAAATTGAATTGACGAGATCAAATAGGGTCTCTCATCATATGAACATAAAAGATCAGTATTATAGATATAGAGATCATACCCAAACATAATAAAAAGTAACTTGAAAGAATTGACAAGAAAATAGAACTTGAAAATGAGAAGAGTGAAAGAATCCCTTAAAACTTCGGCAGCCTAACGGCGTCACTTAAACTTCAAAAAAAATGAATTGATGAGATCAAATATGGTCTCTCATAATATGAACATAAAATATCAGTATGATTGATATAGAGATCATAACCCAACATAATAAAAAGGAACTTGAAATACTTGACAAGAAAATAGAACTTTAAAATGAGAAGGGTGATAGAATCCCTTAAAAATTCAGCAGCCTAATGGCGTCACTTAAACTTCAAAAACAAATGAATTGACGTGATAAAATAGGGTCTCTCATCACATGAACATAAAATATCAGTATTATAGATATAGATATAATACCCCAACACAATAAAAAGTAACTTGAAAGACTTGACAAGAAAATAGACCTTGAAAATGAGAAGGGTGAAAGAATTCATTACAAAAAATTCGGCAGCCTAACGGGGCCACTTAAACATTCATAAAAAGAAATGATGAGAGTAAGAGGGGATATCTCATCATATGGGAATGAAAAGTTATGTAAGAGGAATATAAAAGAACATCCTCAAACATAAGAACATGGAGAATAAAAGAAATGACTTAAAAGAGAGTATTTGAAAAGAAAGAGAGAGGTTGGATCTCTTACCTTAAAACGTAACTCTTAAAACTCGAAGGTTGGGACCTTGAGGGCTTGAGGGTACCTTGGGAGGAATATTTGAGAGGTAATGAGACCATTGATTCTTTGGGGGATATTTTGGAGTAAAAAGTAAAGGAGGAAAGGGTTGGTATTTATAGGGAAAGTGAGGGGACAAGGCATTAATGGCCAAGGGACACCTCATTGGTGGTATTGGAAAAACCATGGGCTTGCCCATGGTATTTAACCATGGTATTGGCCACTTGGGACACCCCATACCTTATATTACTATTAATAAGTTGACCATATTTATTATATACTTAAAACATCATTTAATGATGTCATTAAACACTCGTAGCTTAAAAACTGTATTTTCACTATTCATCGAAAATTCAACTATCTATGAAAAATCCCAAAATTTTACCTTTACCAAATATCGATGCTCTAATTTTAAAAATGAACTCAATTTTATAAAAATAATTTTCTAAATATTTTTAATTTAATTTTTAAATAAATACACTATTCACCGAAAATTCATTTTTTCTGAAAAATCCCCAAAAATTACCTTAACATAATATAGATGATCTGAGTTCAAAAATGAAATCCATTTTATAAAAATTATTTTTTAAATATTTTTAATTTAATTTTTAATTAAAAAACACTATTCACTTGAAAAAGCTAATTCTTGTCTAATAATTTCTGAAATAGTTATTTACCTATTTTATTGAATCACATTACTTAATCAAGGTGCCTAGATTATATTAATACTTTCTTTAAGTGAGATTACTAATCCTTTTGGTCACATTACTAATCCTAAGCATAAAATCACTATTCATAATTTACTACTTGTCAAAATTTATTTTGATCATATTAGACTCTAAATTTTGTACTGAACATAATTGTAGAAGACCATTTTTTGAAAATCATTACACATTTTTAATTATTTAAGGTTTACATAAACATTTTTATAAATATCCTTTCTCTAAAATTCATCAGAAATAAGAATACTATATTTATCCAGACATTTAAAAATTCACATACTTCAGTATATGAAGAAATCACAATTTTTATTCAAGTTAAAGGATTACACAAGGATGTTATGGTCGCGTTACATATCCCCTTATAACAGCAGCATCAAACCTAAGAGTAAGGTGTTCTAGGGTGATAGAATCTTGGGGCGTCTCGGCCAACATTGCACGAGTAGGAATTTCTATCAGTTTGAACTTCTCGTGAAGGTGATTCCATTCTAGCTTCACATGATGAAGTTCGGCTTGGGATTGGTCTAGAGCAAAGCCCAGTGGTGCTACCTTCTTCCCAAGTTCCGTTAGATGGGCTTCGATTGGCCCAAGACTACTGGATGAGGCCATAGAATCTTCTTTCTATATTAATTAACCAAGATCACTTGTATTTGGAGACAATAATCGCAACATTCAGTTTCCAACGGTCATACTGACTAACGGTCATATAATAGTCAAAACTCAATAGTCTCATTTTAATTATACTCATGTTATCAAATGAAACAGTTTTGTTGAGTATGAAAAATAAAATAACACACAAAATTAGGAAACAATATTTATTCAAAATTTCGTGTCGTTACAGTAGGTCTATATGTTAGAAATTTTAGACACCTCATCAAAAAGGATTAATAATCTAATTGATACATCTATAACATCTTGTATTGTCATCCTTAGATAATTTGACTCCAACTACCAATAATGTATGGTGTCACCAATATAATATTTGGTCTCATATACTATAATGTGATATTTAAGATCCTCAATATATAACTCACAAAATATGGTTAGTTGTAGAGGTGGTGGAGGAATAGGATATGCAAGTTATGACTATCCTTTTATATCATCAAAAATTGACTCCTCCATAAATCTATTTTTTTCCACCATTGAATCAACCAACTATCAAAATTTAGTTTCTAAACATTATATTTCACCCTTGTATGTTTCCTACCACAAAGAAGTATTAAGAAAACCCAATACTTTCCTAATATGTACACCCGTATCATATCTCCATACATGACCTCATTTATCATCCCTTCTTATATTTTTGGAAAGTAGTTTCCTTCTTACCCTTTAGTATGAATGTCCCTAGTGAAGGTAACATATTAAGGGAATATAATGAATAATTTTTTGAATTTATATTATTATAATAATGTTAAAAAATTTAAAATATAATTTCTTATATTCTTATAAGCTATTATCCTCGACTCATTGATAAGATATTTATCATTTTTCATCAATCATTACCTATTATATTTTTTATTTTGTGTGGTGAGGATGACCTTCGAGGATAAATTTTATTTGGATCTTAATTTTAAGACTTGTTATCCATTATTTTCACCTATAAGAATACATACCCTCCCTAATAAATTGTGAGGGTAAGTGTTCTTCATCTGAATCTCTTGGTTAGACATCCCCAAAACCAATTATCTAAGAAATAAAAAACATTAATATATTATATTTTTAATAATGGTATAAATATTCATTTTAAATAAAAAATATCACACTTACGAAAATTTAACCAACTATCTATTATCAATAAACCTCTTCCATGAATCTTCATCTAAATATACAAAAAATTCTTTCATTTCCATTTTTATATCCCCAAAAATGAAATAAGAAGTTAACATAGATTTAAATTATCTATAACACTTTATATAAAAAGTGAACCATCATTATCTTGTCTCTTTTGTATCAAGTATATAATATTTCATCTATGTGTGAGATAAAAAAAATAGTGGTTATATAAATTTCATAATTATTTAAATGACAACTATAAAAATTGGCAAGTGAAGGATTTTACTATTATAGTCTCCCATAGATGATCTTTCATTTTAATGTTTACACTACTCTAATAAAAAATTAGGATTCAATAAATTCCACCAAACTTGTAATTTTTTTACAATTGATATAATTGGATTACCATTATCATCAAAATCAACTTTTTTTCTTTTACTCCTTCCCAAAAACAAGTTATAAACTAGGTAATTGTGTATTAATATGTTTACCAAAATTCTAAACTATAGTATTTTTTCTTGATCTTTGGTATAAAATATGTAACTATCAATGATATAGTTGCATAATGTGTTCACATTTAAACATCATTTGATAGCTAATTTCCTCAAGTTTTTGATTCAAATATAATTAGTCGCATTTTCCATAAACCGTGTAATAAAAAAAGTTATACTAATTCACCACCCATATATATATTTCTTATTTTACTAACATTATTTCAGATCATTATTATGAGATTTTATCTATGATTGATCCTCATATACATTATTCAAAATGTATAAATATATCTGCATTATTTGATAAAATTTCATCAGAATATATTTTATTATATATATATATATATCCCTTCCTTTGATATTGAGTTTCACCATGAGAGATTTAGGCAAACCTATGTGTTCCACTTCAGAGAATTAATCCATATAGAACTCTAACAACTCCTCAGATATATAATTTTCAATAATAGAGGCCTCTAATCAATATTTATTAATAATATATCCCTTTAAAATTTTAATATACCATTAAAAAAGAATACATCCTATTTAAATATATGGGTTCATAAAAAATTATTTCTCACACCAAATGTATTAGTACCAAGATATCAAAAAATGGTTGTGGGAAATATATCTCAAGTTGAAAAATTATTTATAAAAGATTCATTATTTAAGATATTTTATGAATTTAAACCAACATATTTTATAAAAATATAATTAAAAAATTAACACATCTTGATGATAGTCATTATTAAATGAATAAATATCATTCTATATAATGTCAATGGTAGTAGTTGTTACATCAAAATATGTCTGTCATGAGATACCATGCCCATTAACTTTAAATATTTTAAAGTCACAAACATGTTAACATTTTAAAAATATATTTTAGATGCTTTAATACAATGTAAACATTAAAAATATATTATTTCCAATCCTGTAGACAATGTAAAAAAATTTGGGATAAGTTATTTTAGTTTCTCTTTAAGATTGATATATAATTATACATAGATTTCCATTAATTGAAAGTGAAATGTTTGATTCAATTATTTCTTAGTCTTTCCTTTAATATCTAATAACATTACAATAAAATTTTCACATATATTATTCTCATAATTCATCACATAAATATGATGTTTTACTTTCATATTTCAATAATAATATGAATCAAATAATATCAATTGTTACTTCTATTTATTTATTTTTTGTTATCTAGTCATTGTATTTTCCAAAATGTGAACTTGATGTTTTTACCCTAAAAGTACTAATAATATAAAAAATGATTTTGTAATACATTATATTATTTTGAATCATGAAATTATTTTCAATATCATAAATAAGGGTGATTTATATGTAGAAATTTCTAATATCATATATACACTATTTTTTATCCCATGTTATAGTTGATTATATGAATTCCTTTATTTACAAAATGGATATATTTTATGTCCCTTGATACTATATCTATAAAAATTAACAAAAACTAGGAAGTCATTTATAGAAAATATTATCATAGTTTGAAATTAGAAAAATGAGTTAAATACTTTTATCCCCTTCTCCCATGATAGTTTCAAATAATCAATTAATGTGGATGGGTAAACATCAATATCATACCCAAATTGTTGATCTATAAACCATTTAACATGGTGTAACAATGTTTTTAATCATAAATATATGTGTGGAAATTTTATAAATTACCAAAGTAATAGTAAATGAACTATAATGGTCATTGATACTCTAATATATATTCATATCATCTTTGCACAATTACATTATAATATTTTGAAATTCATTTATGAAAGAATTATATCATCAATCAACATCCTTTTATCATGAATATATTAGATATTTTAAATTTTCATTGGATATTCTCTCATATTCATGTCATATAAATCTTTTTATATCATTTATAATTGAAAATAAGCACTTTTAATGAGGAATTATTGAAATATTCAAATTTTTCTTTGCAAGTAGTGTGGTACTTGAAATAATGAAATATTTCATTCAACTTGTACTATAATGCAATAATATAAAATTTTACTTATTAAGAACTACCCTTTATCATCACTAGAATAAGTGCAGATAGAAGTGGTGATTTATGAATGCTAATAAATAATTACCATTATCATTGCTTTTTTAGATATGATAGAGCTCACACTTTTTCATGGATTCTTAATGATGATTAAAGGTGACCTTCATAAAAAAATTATATATTATTAAAAAAATATTTTATTATAAAAATATATATCTAATTGATATATATATATATATAATAGTAAATATGATTTATATTATACTAAATATGTATTTACACTTAATATATAATATATTAGGGAAAATAATTTATAAAATTATTAAATATTGATATTAATTAATAATTTTATAAATAATATCAAATAATAGAAATTTAAAAAACATGATATAAAAAATGTAATAAATTAATTAATAAATTACGATAATTTGAAATCATGACTTCAACATCAAATAGCCCTAACTTTTGATCCGAGTGTCCATTCAGGCACCATGAGATGTCAAATCAAATATTGAGAAGAGATCTACACCATCTAAATTGTAGAGAACCATGATACATAATTTGTTTTGTCAAAAAATTATTATATGGCATACATAATAGATTTTTTATGATCTCTCATGTCTTCTCATCCTATTCCTTTTCATGTTTCTATTATCAAAGGTGTTCAGATAGAGTTTGAAGAGGTATAGGTCATGTAAGAGTTGGAGTTTTTTTAAGAGGTACTTCATCACATAATTTTATATTCATGACATAAAAATGCTTTTATTCATGCTCTAAAAGGTCGATCTAGGTTTTAGGATTTAAGAAGATAATTTCAATGAATGTTAAATGGTGTTCTAGTTGAGTTGATTCACAATGTAAAAGGAAAATTCATGGTTGAGTGAATTTCATCTTTAGGTGCCAGAATTTTCAATATGTTATTGATGTTGGTTTGATTAGATCCTTTCATGTCATGAAATGTGGTTTCATGGAATGACATGGAATTTCTATATAATTAACTTAAATTCAAGATCCAACCATAATTTCTTTCTTAATTGTTTTATTATGAACCCTAGGTGGTCGGTAGAACCTATTTTAGAACTCAAAGAGGCCTATATACCTAGCCTTTAATACATGTTTCGTGAGATTCAGATACCATCATTCCATTTTTTAGTGCTTCCTTAAGCAATTTTTCCCTGATGATCATCTTCCTTTTTCATGGATCTTTCATAATGGTTATCAATTCATTGATTGAGGTGGGGAATTTCTATACATATCTATTATCTTATAGAATGATATTCTTAAATAGGCATACTATGTTTTTCTTACTTGATATATTTATTCATCCACATTTTTTTTATTGAATTTTCCTAGTGATTGTTATTGGTTTATTGGTAAGGGGTAATTTAGATGAAAAAACATAATGTAATAATGAAAAAAAAGCGTAGAAAAAATTTAGAAATTAGTAATTGGATTTAGAATGGGGGATTATGTTTTACTTAAGTTTTCTATGTTATTTCTATATTTTTATCTTTATAAATTGTTGCATGATGATGTGATTTTTTCTTGATATTGTTGTTGATGAGACTTGGCACCACCATACTTGAATAAATTCCTAAAAATGGTAATATAAAAGAGGTTAGTTATAATATAAAAATTTGAGGTGGTGTTACTATTATTAAATGATTATTCTTTTATGTTTTGTTCTTTTTTTTCCCACACTTTGAATATTAGTGAACCAATTATGAATTTAGTAATTAGAAAGGAATGTGAAGTTGGATTAAATTATAAGTTGTTTGTAGACTATTGATGAAAAGTTGATGAAATTTATGATGTGTTATTGATTAATTTCTTATGAATTATAGATGAAAGATATGAGTGATGATGGATTAAGTTAATTGTTAATGAATGAAATAAATGTTAATGAATTGATTGAATATAATTAATGGTTAATAGATGGAACCCTATCTCAAATGAGGATAGAAAATGTGTAATAATAAAGTATATTAAAGATGTAGATTTATGGAATGGGTTGGTAATAAAGTTAGAATTTATTAAACCTATTTTAAATAAATGGTAAATGTCTTGTGAGAACTGAATGGAATGAAGGAATTGGCCCGTTAAGGTGGATATGATGATGGGGTGGAATTGAACTATACATGGATGAAATAAACAGATTGTTACATGAAATTAAATAAATCATGGGAATGGTGGATGGGTTTTACATGAAGTATTAATTCATCTATGAGATTAATAAGGATGATGAATGTTAATTTTGTAGATATAGAATTATGTCGAAAAATGAGGCTGCTATTTATCTAGATTATCATTCTAAAATATGGTTGTGTTATCGATGGGATTCATAGTAATGAAACAAGTTTCTTAATAAATAATATTTTCCTTATTTCTAATTAAAGAGGTGGTATGGATAGATGTTACTGTATATACTATCAGAGACTATGGGGTTTTAGATATGGAAAACCCTATGGGGTATTGAGTGGTACTATATATAAAATATGGTTCTAAGGAGTATTGGATTTGTAACAACTTATGGGAAATTTAGTGGTACTATGTGTAATGGAATACCCTAAGGGGTATTGGATCTGATAGACCCTATTGAGTATTGAGTGGCACAATATGTACTGGGAAACCCTATGGGGTATTGGATCAAGGAGACCAAATGGGGTATATTTTTTGGAACTAATGGTTCTTTAAGACCCTACAAGGTAAAAACCTATGGCATTAGTGCACCAGAAAACCCTACTAGGTATTAATTAGTACTTTATTTCCTCAAAGAACAAATGGGGTAATGATTGGTACATAATGTATAGGAAGACCCTACATGATCTTGGAATGATATTTGGTGAACCAACATACCTTAAGGGGTATTGATATGATGATATGTGGTATTTTATGGAAACAGTAGGTAGTGATTCATAGAGGAAGAGGCATAGTTGATGGCCATGTCAGGTAGTGTTAAATATTTGTTGGTGGATTTGGAAGTCGGTGGAGATGAATAGTGGGGGGGTTATGCATGGTAGGGGGAGAGAGTGAAGTTTATTCTCTATATATTAATGATATCCTATTGTGATATTAATGATGCATATATGATGTTTATAGGTGTAGGATATACACAATATTATGAGTAAAGGAGGTTAATGTCCTCTATGATTAAATTACTCTACCACTAATGATTGGGGTAATGAGAATATGTGGTGATGGGATCCCAATTTTACAAACTCATGTGACAATGTAGTTGAGGATTATTTTGTATTTGAGTGCTTTTTGTGATGTTCTAAAATTCATAGCTTATGATTTGTTAGTATGAATGTTATATTTTATTTTGGTGATATTTTTGGACTACTTTTCTTGAATAATTATCACTTGTGTGTTCACTTTCCTATTTATTACACATTGGTGATTATTTTTTTAGGTGTAATATCCTATTTAGTACTCCTAAATTGATCACCACACTATTGTTTTATATTTTTTGTAGAATATATCAATATATTCAATGATACTTTGAGGTTTTATTGGATGTATATGGTAGTTGGCTTGGATTTTGAAGTTTTTATTGCACGTATTTTTCTTGATGATATACATTTGAAATGTTATTATCATTTGGGTTGTGTGAAAAAATATTTATGAAATATAATTCCCCTAAAATTTATTGGTTAATCTCCCATTATATACTGTTCTTAAATTATTTTATGAGGGAAATACCTCCCATAGGTTTGATTTATGTATCCTCAATGCGAGTAAAAAACCCATGGCTTATTGGAGATGGGCTTCAAGGGTCACTATATTCCTTTATCCATTATCGATCTATTATGGGTACCATTGGAGGTAGGGGTCATCATAGATTGTTATTGAAGGTTATTTTTCAGAGTTAGGGTGGAGATCAGAGTTAGGTACATGTAAGGATTTCATGGAATTTGTAGGGAAAGAGTGAAACTCAAAACTAACATGTGATGTGGACTAAGGAGACTAGATAATACATAGATATTTTATGCCCCCTATGATATGAAACAAGGAATTTAAAAACCTATTGAAATTTTTTGGTGAATATTTGGTCGTTTAATGGTATAAATTATAGGGGGTTTAATGAATCATTACATTAGCTACATCGATATTTTCATCCCATGTATAATGTGTGTTTTGGTGATTAGAATTATATGATTGATTTTCCTTGTCAACTGTGTTAATAAATTAAATTTATTAGAAAAATAAAAATAAGGTATTTATTTTGGTATGCTTCTTAATTAATACCTTGTTTAGATTATTATGTGTTATTACTATTCCTAATATAACATGATTTATTTTAAATGGTATTCATTTCACTACTGAATCACATAACATATTGATCTGGTCTCATGATTTTTATAGTTTTTATAAAAGAATACTTGGGATTTTCTTGTTGTATAAAATTTATGATTTTAAAAATACTTGTAAACTATGATTTCCCTTTATGTATTCAACATTGTTATCATAAAATTATTCTTTCTAGATCAATTCATATACATACTTGAATTTTTGAGAAGTTAGTTTTTTCATGTGTAAGTTTCCATTAATGATATGTTGTATACATGTGTTATAAATTTATTATAAATCTAGATTTTAATTATATTAATTGTAAATTATAATAAGATAATAATCATTCTCAGTAATAATTATTTAATTGGGGACTTATACATGAGTAAAACCCAAATTTAATTTTAATCATTTCTATCATTTTGTGTTTCTAAAATATTTATGCTTTAGATTTTTAGTTTTAAATATCATATCATGTGTATCTGTTAATAAATTAACATGGATTCTTAAGGGTAAGTTGGTTATTTAAAAAAAGAATTTTTTTATGTGATAAGAGAAAATAATAGTTGTATAAAGTAAATTATAAAACGGTATAAATAAATTGAAGATATGAAGTATGATTGCATGGATCATTTAAATAAACATATTGTGTGTTGAGCATGTCATACCAAAATATTTAAGAAGAGACATTTCATTATAAATATAGCATGTAAAGTTAAATTATTAGTAGTAATAATTTTAAGGAATGTTTAATTTGAAGTGAGAAAGTAAATTTAGGTGAAATTTTAATTTTTGATCTAAAATAATATTATTTATATAGTGAATTTTCTAAATAACTATTTCTTAATCATGTTAAATTTAGTGATTATGAATATAGAATTGGAACATTTTAATTTTAGACATTGAGATAATTTTTTCATTTTATTATTAAAATATAACCATGATGATTTTCTTGGATTTTGAATTGATGAATTTGAGTGTTTTATATGTTGTGTTGTTTTATGACTGACTGTCTTAAAAAAATGTGTGCCTTCAACTGGAAATATATTCTATAATCCATAAAATTATTATTCTAAAGTATAGATAACATTAATTACTCCCCTAATAAAAATTAAGCCTACAAATTCTATGATATTTATTTCAAAAAAATATAAAGTGATTATCTTCAATGATTTACCATGATTCCATTACTTTGAGGTGTTATTGTGAATTAATTGATGTAATAAACTCCCATTGAAATTATAATAATTTAAATTTGGTAATGAAAACTTTTGGTTTAAAAATATTAAAGCTGGTGATGTTGTTTTTTCTATCTTCACGTAAAAAGAATAATGAAAAGGGTTATTTTTGTTATGTTGTATTGATTGGATTTTTATAATTTGTTAAACACTATAGTAATTTATTACTTTCACCCACATTCCATAAACTTATAATCTCATAAACTATAAATGACCCATTTGTCCATAAATATTAAAATCTTAAGAAAAACCCCATGTAAGAGATTATGAGATAATCAAAAACCCCTATTAAATTGAAACTATGGTATTTATGAAAGATGAAATATATTATTTTGGGGTTTTTTATGTGTGTTTACCAATATTCTTGTGACTGTGTCGATCTCTTGGGGAATCATGTAGTGATGGTGGTAACCAGTTCATATTCAGGGTGAGTTAGGAAACAAGGTTATGTTTTGTTACCTTCGATGTCATGAGAAGTTATGGTTTGAAGCAATGGTGGTTGTTTGGAAATAAATTTTAGGATTGGATTTTATTCTATTAGAAATATATGATGTGACCTCAATAATATGAATAGGGGGCACCTACCCCATCAAGACTAGTTCTTTTTTGAAACATTTAAAAACAGTGCGGGTGAGTGAGGGCTTCCCAAAGTGAATAATATTTATATTTGGTGGATGTATTATCTTAGTTTATGTTCTTGTGGAAACTCTTTTTATACTTATTTTAGAGATATATATTGTTGGTATTTCTTATTTATGGTTTTATAAGGATTCTTATTATTTCTTATTGTGAATAGGGGTCATGGAAAATGCCCTAAGTGTCATAATGAGATTCATATAGGTACGCAGACTGTGCAAAGAGGTTGTGATGACCTTTCTAGAGTTGGTGAGAGGGTATGAGTTGGTTTTTTATGGGTGGTGGCTTGGTTTGTTATCATGGAAAGTAGTGATATAAGGTATTGGGATGTGTATTTGGTGATTGGTTTGGAATATGTCTTGAAGATATAGATTTTTACTTATATTTCAGTAGTAGGGAGTACTTAAGTTTTATTATAGAAACACTAGCCATGATCTAGAGTGTTGATTGGAGGAAGTTGAGATAACCTTGGTATTGAAGAAGACTCCATATAGATTATGGGTTTTATTTTTGGTTGTCTTTTTTCATAAAGTGTCCTGAAGGTGGTGAGAGATGAATTGTTTGAGGCTTTTAGATCCATTTTATGGATCTAACTAGTTGGTTCATATATTATATGCATAATGAGTAGAATTGAAAATGGTTTATTTTAGTCCTATTTAAGGTTATGTACCTAATGATCTATTCTATCTATCTATTTTTTGTCCCAAGAATCAGTGAGATATAAAGTAGTGTCCATGGAGATATGTTTGTTTGTGATGGATGCTTCTAGTGAAGACCCCTACCAAGAGGTTGGTAAAGTTGAGATGAATGGTCTTAGATGCATTGACTTAGTATTCGTAGAAGAGTAGAGTGAGGGGATATTCTAGGCCTAGACTGTATCTTCTCACCCTAGGGTTGAGTATATTTTTGTGTCCTATATCTGGTGAGCTAATTTTTTTCGGGTGTAATGTTGTGGGGAATCTTAAATATGATCTCCCTAAGACATAGATCATTTTTATCCTTCATTAAGGATTTATATGTGATAATTTCCTGGGATAATCCATTCCCCATTCACTAAAACTTTTCTCATGTATTTTGTACTCATATTTAAATTATTATTGTTTTGGATTTAAATAGTTGGACTGATCTCTTTCGAAACCTTGTAGTTTTCCTATTTAGAAAGGTTTTAGATTTTAAAAGGAGTGGTTTTCGTATGATTTTTATTTTAAATGATGGTCAAGTGAGTCTGGTTGTTAGTGTTTGGCTGGTTGTGACTAGGGTTTTGGTGGCATTACTAATCTATTTTAGAGGTATATCTCCCCAATAATGTTGTTTAGGATTTTGGTGTCACATGTTTTCAACACTCATTCTTCCTAGTCATGGTCATATTCTGACTATAGTGACATCCCTTAGAGGTATCTCTCGGGAGTTTTTATGGGCCCTTCTATTGACCTTCATTACAAGGTTTTTTTATTCATGAGGACAAGAATAATTTGATAGGTATCTATTATGATGGGTTATTTCCTCTCAATCTATTCCTTTCTGTGTTTCCTATATTAGAGGTGTTCAGGTAGAGTTTTAGGAGTAAGTGATAAAGTAGTAGATGTAGTTTTTTATAGAGGTAGTTCATAGAATAATGGTATATTCATGACTTGAAGGATCTCAAATTCACAACCTTTGAGGTTATTCATGGCTTAAGGTTTCAATGGGATAATTTCTGTTCAAATTCAATGGTGTTCTAATTGAGGTGACTCGTGATGTGAAAAGATAATTCATGGAATGATTGGATTTCATCTTGATAAATCTTTATTTTTATTGGTTTTTCAATGGAGGATCACATAGAACCCTTCATGACATGAAAGGGGGTTTCAAAATATGAAATGGGGTTTCAAAACAAGAATTTTTTTTATATAATTTGTATAAATTCAGGACTCGTCCCAAATTTCTTTTTTCACCTTCATTTCCATTAAACCCTAGGTAGTCTGGGGAACCTATTTTGGAACTCTCAGAACCCTCTTTTCCAAGCCATTTATATATAGTTTGTGATATATATATATCCCTTTCTCTGAGGTCACTAGTTATTCTTTGAGTTATTTTATCTCTTCGGTCATCTTCCTTTTTCTTGAAACTTTCACAATGGTTATCAAATCATCGATTGAGTTAAATTATATTTTTTACTTATATTCTATCTTTTCGAATTATATGATTAAATATAATATTTATGGTTTTATTTCTTCATACATATATTCTTCCCATTCTATGATGATTGGTGTTTCATGGTGAGTATTCTTGGATTATGGGTATGGGAGTAATTCTATGAAGAAATATAATGGAAGAATGAAACAAATTGTAGATAATAATTAGAAAGTTGTAATTGGAAGGGCAATGAGGGATTATATGTGCCTTATTTTTTTATTCCATTACTATATGTTGATCCATATAAGTAGATGTATGATTTGGTGATGTATTTTTTCTATTATTGTTTATGATAATTGGTACCTCCATCGTTGAATAAATTCTTAAAATTAGTAATATAAAATCTGTTTGAGGGAATATGGAAACCCAAGGTGTTGTTATTATTATTGATGTTTTATTATTTTTTGTTACCCATTATTAAATATTTTTGAACTAGTTAGTAATTTAATAAATAAAGAGAAATAGGAAGTGGGGTTGAATTATAAGCTTCTGATAGAATATTGATAATGTGTTGATGAAATTGTTAATATTTTTTTTATGAATTATTGGTGAATTTTTGATAATGTGGATGAGTGAGGATTGATGAAATGAATTTTTAATGAATGAGATAAAGGTATATAGTTTGAATGAATAAAAATAGTGGTGAATAGATGGAACCTTGGATTAATTGAGGTTATAAAATGGGAAATTGATGGGGATATTAAATATTTCAATTTATGGAATGGGATAGTGTGAAAACTAGAATCTATTAGAACCATTTTTCATAAAATGTTAAATGTATTATGTGAAATAAATGAAATGAATTAATGGATTGGTTAAGGTGTGCTGGACTCACCTGTTTTGATAATCCCAAATCAATTTTGGATTTATATGATAATCATGTTCCATTAGTTTTTATAGTTTTTATTATGTCAAAATTATGGATTTTTAATCTCACATCTTTCTTGATTAAGTTTATAGTGTAAAATTTTCTAAGTAAAAGGTCATCGGTATGAAGGACTCTATTAAGAGCCTTCTGTTTAAGTCACCGGTTGACGCTACTATTGGAAAGGTTACCACTATAAGGTTACTGCTGAGGAACCTTACTGCTTAGTTACCAATGAAAGTTCACTGCTATGAGTCTACCACTCAAAGGCTACTGTTTTAGAGATACTGATTGAGGTTATTGGTACAAGGTCACTAATGGAAAGCTTACCGTTGTAATATTACTAAATTCACTGCTAAAAGGTTACTATTATAAGTTTACCATTTAAAACATACTAATATAAGGTTGCTGCTATGAATTTACCACTGGAAGTCTACTAATAAAAGGTTTCTACTAGAAAAACCTTTGGGATTCACACATCTACCTCTGATAAGCCTACCATTGAGAAGTTTCCATTGATAAGGTTGTCTCTACCAGTCTACCAATACCTATACTATTCTACTCTACTTTTTCAATTTTCTTAAGATTATTCCAACATTTATATTTGGTAAATTTAATGCTTCTGGAATTAATTAATATTGATGGTAGACATATCTAGAGACTATACATGTTATGAGAAAGAAGTCCCATGGCTTTATCATTACTAATTTCATATCTCAAGAATAAAATAGAAGATTGAGCTAGAAAATACTATGAGGGGTGGGAGATATTTCAAGATAGACCTAAAGAACAAGTATAATATAATAGAACATAAATTGGTAACCCAATATCTTCACAAAGATCATATGGGAGAACAAATTCAAGGTTTCTGTATTGTGCTTCGTCGAATCTCTTTCAAACAAAGAATTTGAACACCTCAGTAACTGGAATCCATAACATGAAGTTGTAACACTCTTCTTTGGAGACAACTTCCAAAGGACTCAAACTGCAATTTCTTCAAACCAAGGATTCTATATCTGAACTACGAACACATAGAGCCTTATAAACTCAATCCTCGTAACATTATCTCCATTGTGTTCTTTATTATACATTTCTGAGTAGTGTGTGTTTGTCTGTTACACACACTGTCTCCAGTGCTTAAACTGGAGGATAATGAAAATCCTAACACCAAATATTCCTTTTTTTTCACACATATAACTGTGGAAGAGGCCGTGAGTGTCTTGGTTGTTTTGTTCTCCCATGAAGAACTATGGAGGAGGTTGTGATACCTGTACAGTTTGTGAAAACTATTGTAAATCCCAATACAAGCTATGTATCATGTTTATTAATATGAATTGATTGGTGGAAGGTGATCACAAAGTGATGACGATTAGTTCTCAGCTTGATACTGAACCACTTGTTTAATTATTCTGTGTACCTTATTTTGTAATACTATATTTTTCTATTTTCCACTACTTATAATTTCAAAGATAGAAAATGGTTTTACATTAACTTTGATAGTTAGTTTTGGTTTGTGTGTATATATGTTTAATTCAATTAAACTGTTTCAAAAGTTGGATATGTTTTTATACTGATTAAATTAAAGACTAATGAACCTTTGAGAGACTTATTGAGCAATTGAACATTTATACCTCTACTGCCTTAATTAACTGGGTTGTTTCGAATTGGGGGATTTTATCCTAAAGTTTTTTTACAGAAATTTTAAGTTGGAACTCAATTCACCCCCCTCTTGAGTTTCCCCCTTGACCAAAATTTGGCATTAGAGGGGTGTTTATTGATACCATAAAAACTATTTTTCAAGATTTTAAAATTCTTTTTCAACTGTGATTTTAGTTGTATCATAAAGATATTAAAATTTCTATCATGTCTAAATTTGCAGTTCTTTAAATTCTAGTCAGCTATGGATAACCAAGATGAGGGTGTGGCTATTAACAGGCCACCATTATTTAATGGTAATAACTATGTTCAGTGGAAATTGAAAAAGAACATGTATCTAGAGAGCATGGGTCTTGAAATCGGAGACACAATTAAAGAACAACATGCATTACCTGCTACAGCTAGGGACACGTGGTCTCAGTTGACTAAATCTATGTATAATAATAACTTTAAATAAATTAATGCATTATACTGCATTTTAGGTGATGAATAATTCAATAGAATGTCTCCCTATAAAACTGCATATAAAATTTGGGATACTTTGGATGTTTCCCATGAGGGAACAACCAATGTAAAATAAATGAGATTTAATAATAATACTTTTATATATGATAATTTTAAAATAAATCCTGATGAACATATCTATAAAATGTATCTTAGGTTCAATGAAACAGTAAATACCATGAAATTGATTGGGAAACTAGTGGACAACAAGGATCAGATTATGATATTTCTTTGATGACTACCTAACAGATAGAGAGGAACTTCTATTTCTATCTGAGAATCATGTGACATAAGAAATCTACTAGTGAAGATACTGATTGGAAAACTCATGATGTACGAAGAATATCTTAAGGTGAATCAATAAGCATGTGGAAAACCCAAAAACATTCTATAGAATTAAAGACTGCTACCTCAAAGAAAAAAGACAAGGAAAGTGTTCAAGATCCTATTGATAGTTCCACCAGTGAAGATTCAGATTTTGACAATGATGAGGAGATGGTTCATCTTTCTAGAATATTCAAAATTTTCTACAGAAATAAAAAGTTATTTATAAATTAAAACTATAGAGAAAGGTATGATAGTAAAGTACATTGGAAAAAAAGGATAGAAAATGGAATGAAAACAGAAATGAGATAATCTTCTATGAGTGTAAATGAAAAGGTCATGTGAAGGCTGATTTCTGCAAGATGGAATTTAAGAAAAAATATGAAGACAAAGGAAAGGGATATAAAAAGGCTATGAAAGCTACTTGGAGTGATTTAGAAGATAGATCCAGTGGATCTGACACTTCTAATACAGAATAGAACAATCATGAAAACTTGTGTTTCATGACAAAAACCTATGTGGTTGCACTTAATTCTTCCATACATACTGATTACTATTCTGGGAATAAAAGTGAATCAAATAATGATGAAAATATGACTAAGTATAAATGGTTTAAATACATTGGAATTCTTAAGGATACCATTAATGAGATCAAGGATAAATATAAATCATTGAAAAGAAAAAATTATGTAAATGCCAATTATAAAGTCTAATTTGGATATTAAAAATGAAAATTTTCCACAGCTATTAAAAGAAAATACTGAACTGAAATTATCAAATGATCAATTATAAAGATATCTTGAGAAGATTACTTCTTGTAGGGACACATTGACTCGGTTTCTAGGGAACAAAATTACTCCAAAATATACAACTGGTCTAGGATATCAACCAGGATATAAAAGGATTATTAAAAACAAATTTGTTCAAAAATCTATATAGTTCTCTGTTAGTTCAAGTTCTGGATCATCTCTTGAAAAACAATTTTCAAAAGGAACTAACAAAGTGTTTATGTCTCAAAAATTCATTGTTGATTACAGAAAACCTATAGGAAAAATATGGGTTCCCAAATATTTTCTTTCTAACCTTTCTGGACCCAAAAAATTATGGGTACCAAATTTACCCTACTCTTAATCTATTTTTCATGAAAATTGGGTAAAGAGTTCCTGTAAAACCCTATGGTACATGGATAGTGGATGTTCAAGAAATATAATGGGAGACTATTCATGATTCAAGATCTTAATCAAATTTGATGGTGGATATGTTACATTCGGTGATAATGCTAAGTGAAACATCATCAGCTTAGGCCAAATTGGTAACCCTAATACTATATTAATTTTAAAAGTACTTTTTGTTGATGGGTTAAAGTATAATCGACTTAGTATATCTCAGCTTTGTGATGATGGTTTTAATGTTATGTTTGAAAATAATGCATGAAATGTTTTTAATTTTAAAAGTTATTTAATATTCATTGATCATAGAAATGAAAATTTATATGCTATTGATTTAAACTATTTAGTTAAGAAAAATTTTTCTTGTTTAAATTATTTTCATAAGGAATCTTGGTTATGGAATAGAATATTTGGACACTGAAATGTGCACTCACTTAAGAAACTAACTAGGAAAGGATTAGTTAGAGACTTACCTAAATTGTAATTCCCACTAAACAAAGTTTTTAATCCATTTCAAATGGAAAAACGTCACAACATTTCTTTCAAACCAAAGAAAGAAGTTTTAACTTCTAAACCACTTGAGTTGTTTCACATGGATTTGTTCGGACCATCTTGAGTTTCAAGTTTAAATGGTAAACACTATTTTTATATTCTTGTAGATGCTTTTTCTAGATACACTTGTGTGTAATTTCTTGATTGAAAAATTTAATCATGTTCTTAATTCCTTAAATATTCCAAGTCTGTGGAAAATCATAGTGGACTTAGAATTAGGGCCTTGAGAAGTGATCATGGGCGTGAGTTTGAAAATTAGGAGTTTGAATATTTTTGATCGCATAATGGGTATAATCACAATTTCGTAGCTTTTATAGAACCTTAATAAAATGGAGTTGAAGAAAGAATAAATAGTACACTTCAAGAGATTTCACGGACTATTCTTAATGAGTATAACCTGCCTATATATTTTTGGGAAGATGGTGTTAATACAACTTTTTACATCATCAATAGAGTTTTAATTAGACATTTCTTAAGAAGAACCCTTACGAGATATGGAACAATAATAAGCCTATGGTTAATTACTTTAGAGTATTTTTTCAAAGTCTTTATCCTTAACACTAGGGATAATCTCGAAAAAATTTCTTCAGAAAGTGATGATGGAATTTTCCTCGGTTACTCAATCTCTAGAAAATACAATAGATTATTCAATAAGAGAACCAAATGTGTGGAAGAATTAGTTGATGTAAAATTTTATGAGACTAATCCTCAGGAACCTAAAACCTATTTTTAATATATTTAGGAATATATGTCAATTCTAGACCTTAATGATAAAAATAGTGAACACCCAGTGAAAACTACTAGTTCTAGAAATCTTCCAGAATCCGAGCCTATTGAAGCTGAACCTATAAAAAACCATAATAAGTCTATTAAAATCCTTTCTAGAGGTATAAGAACTCTCTAAAATCATCCTTTAGATGTTGTAATAGGTGATCTAAATTGAGGAACATAAACTAGATCTTCTCTAAGAAACCAGGTTGAACATCAAGATTTTCTTTCATAGCATGAACCAAAAAATATTAATGATGACATCAATGATGAATTTTGGTTGATATCCATGAAAGAAAAATTAAATCAGTTTGATAGAAACAAATATTGGGAATTAGTAGAAAGATCTGAGGAAACATTGACTATAGTCACTAAATGGTTGATTCAAAAAAAAATTGATGAGTCTGGAAATATAGTTTGAAACAAGGCTAGATTAGTTGTACAAAGATATTTTAAATAATAAGTAATAGAGTATGAGAAAAACTTTTCACCTATAGATATACTAGAATCCATTAGTATATTACTTGCTTATACAGCTTATATGAATTTGAAACTTTATCAAATGGATGTTAAAAGTGAATATCTAAATGGTTATATAGTTAAGGATGTGTTTTTTGAAAAACCCCTAGCTTTACAAATACCCATTTTTCAAATCATGTATGTAAAATATATTAAGCTTTATATGGTCTAAAACAAGCTCCTAGAGCTTGGAATGATAGACTCATTTCTTTTCTTATTTCATAAGGTTTTACTAAAGGGATGGTTGATCCTACTATTTTTATTAAAAGTATTTCCAAAGATGTTTAAATAGTAAAAATTTATGTAGATGACATCATTTTTTGATCCTTTAAAAAATCTTTATGTAACAATTTTTCAAACATGATGAAAAATGAATTTGAAAAAAGAATAATGGGGGAACTTAAAATTTTCCTTGGATTTCAAATATTTTAAAATTAAAATGTTATTGTTTTAAATAAAATTAAATATATTAAGGATATTTTGAAACATTTTGGTTTGGAAAGTAATAAAGGTAGTGATACACCTATGTGTACCACTTGTAAGATGGATGTTGATGAAACTAGTAAACTTGTGGATCAAACCAATTACAAAGGTATGATTTGGTGTCTGCTCTACCTTACTGCTAGCTGAAATGATATTATGTTCAATGTATGTATGTGTGCTTGTTTTCAAGCCAATCCCAAGGAATCTCATTTAAATTTTGTTAGAATAATTTTTAAATATCTCAATTATACTACCAACTTGGGACTATTTTATCCAAGGGTATAATCCTTTGATTTGATAAGTTTTTTAGATACTAACTTTGACGGTTTCAAGTTATATAGAAAGACAACCTCTAGAACATGTCACGTTTTTGGAAAGTCACTAGTATCATGGTGTAGTAAGAAATATAATTTTGTTGCATTATCCACTATCAAAGATGAAAATATAGATATTGGTAGTTGTTGTTCTAAAATTCCGTGGATGAAACACACTTTACTAGACTATGGATATGAATTCAAACATGTATCTATAAATTGTGATAATCCAAGTGCTATTTACATCTCTAAAAATCATGTATCTCATGCTAGGACAATGCTCATTGATGTGAGACATCACTTTTAGAGATATCATTTTCAAAGAGATGATATCACTCTTGAATTCATTGGAAGTGAACATTAATTGGCTGATATATTCACAAAGACATTGAATTTTGAGAGGTTAAATTACATCAAACATGAGTTATGTATGATTAATTTTGGTTAAGGACACCTCACCGTTAGGACAGGTCACCATTGGACCTCACCATTAGGACACCTCACTGTTGGACCTCACTGTTAGGACACCTCACCATTGGACCCCACCGTTAGGACACCTCACCATTGGACCTCACCATTAGGACACCTCACCGTTGGACCACACCGTTAGGACACCTCACCATTGGAACTCACCATTAGGACACCTCACCATTTGATCTCACCATTGGGACACCTCACTATTGGACCCCACCATTAGGACACCTCGCCATTAGACCTCACTGTTAGGACACCTTACCATTGGACCTCACTATTAGGACATCTTACTATTAGACATCACCTATAGACCTTACTATTGGCACCTTATCGCTACTCAACCTTACCGATAGGTCCTCGACTTCATGTTTTCTTCCAGAATCTAAAACATTTTAATTTTATTCATTTCATTTACTTGATTTTTTTTTCAATCCCTAAATGATAAAAACCATGTGCTAAGTCACATTTTGATCCACATCAGTCCTCTCATAAAACTTTTTCCCCCAAATCCTTGAACCTAAACAACTACTAAAACCCTAAAACTAAATCCAATTGCAATGGAAATAGTAAAGAGATTTATGGTTGGTTATGAAGGAGATGCACTGAACCCTAAGAGACCTCGAAATAAAACTAGTGGTGGAAGAAAAGTTATGCAAAATTTGATCATTCCTCATTTTTTGAAGAGGGAAATTGTGGTAAAGAAATAATTAAGTTTAGAATGGCTATTGTCGATCATGTTTATAGTGCTGAAGTCACTCAAATCTCAAGACTGGGTAGAATTCTTGACAAACAAAAATGAACTATATTACTTGAAGCTAGTAAAGGAGTTTTATGAGTTTCTGAAGTTCAAAAAAACAAATGATGAGAACTGAATGATTTCAAAGGTAAATGGAGTTAGTGTGATATTCTCTTCTATTGAATGGGATGAATGTTTAAGAGCCCCACATGAAGGAATATTTGACTATTATTCTATATTTGGGTCTCTTGCTAGTGATATTTTCTTCTATGAAGAGGCTAGGACCAAACTGACAGGGAGTGGAATCCCTAGAAAGGTAATTGATGATGAGATGGATAGGGAAAACCAATTATTGTTTAATATTATCCAACATGTCTTGAGTCTCGAGATAGGGGACTTTTTTATTTTCAAATATTAGTATATATTTTTGTTGTATTTGTTAAAGCATGGACAAAGGATAAACCTTTTTAGATTTTTTATGGTTCAGTTAGAGGATATGACTAAGCCTGGTTCCAAGTCAAATTCTTTGTTTCAGGCAAAATTGATATCATTAATGTTGAAAGTGAAAGGTGTTGTTAGAAATAAGGAAGAAACCATAGTTGTAAATGATATCTTCTATATTACCAAAATGATTTTCATGTGTATAAGGATAAACTAGAACCCTTGTAAAATGGAATGGGTGAATGATGAGGCTAAGATGTATGAAGACTTCAACCCTATTTTCAATCCTATTAGGCCAAAAAATAAAAGATATCAATGTTTAAAACCTGATGAAGTGGAACCATTGTATTCAGATGTAGAAGAGGAGGTTTTTGATGTGCTAGAAAGAGAGTATTTTGTTGTAGATGATAGGAGTGATCTGGACCTTCCATCAAGTCCCCATGTTGGTGATGTATCATTTAGTGTGCCTAGTCTACCAAAGAATGTTCCTAGAAGAGAGATTGTCCTAGTCGACACTGATGATGAGGAAACCATTGAAGAATAATGTGAGGAGAATTTCTTAAGAGACATTACTATTGGAGAGACCTTAGAGTAGGATGATAAAGTTGACTCTGATCATGAGGAGTCTGAAATAGCTAATGATAATGATAGTGAATAAAAATGCCTAAGTCTTAGTCTTGTGATATGATGTTCAGAAATGGTAGAGAATGAAAAGGAATAGGAAATTGAATTTGTTGTAAATGCAATGGAAGTGGTAGAATATTCTATAGAAGAAGTAGTAGTAGACTCTACTGATGATTCAATCGATCAAGGAATAATATTATAGGAGAATGTAGTTGTCTAGTAGGAAGATCCATGTGAGGGGGAGGAACGTTTTTCCACATGTTCAGTTTATTTTATTCTGAAATAGAAGGATGGTTAGAGGACCCTAGATTCAATATTTTGGGCATAGACTATGAAGACTCTGAAGATGACAAGCCTAACAGAAGACCTCCAGTTCATTATGTATCAGAAACCACTATAGTGCAACCAGAGGTTCTTCTAAATCAAGGTTATGTAAAGAAGGATGACTTTGAGTCATTGAAATCAGATTTGAAAAGATGCTTTGATGAAAGTTCCATTGAGATATAGAGAATAGTGGATATTAATCAAGAGCTTGTAGTATCTTTTTTTGAAAGAATAATGTCTACAATTCAATCAAATATGTTACATGAAGTGAAGGAATGTTAGAATCAGGTAAGAGCCTTGGAAGAATCTGTGGAGACTGCGAAATAGTCATTTGTGAGTTTAGACTCATATATGGCTTTATGAGATCAAGTGGAAAAACACATTCTGTATGTTAAGAGTGTTGTCCAACAGATGGTAACTGTGTTTGAGGACTTTAAGAAGTCTGTGTAAGTACATGTGAATGGTTAGGATGGTGATGTGAAGAGTTTGATCAGTGGATTGACTAAGTCTATTAAGGAGACAGTTGATTTTACCATGGCACCTATATGTGCATCTGCTTCCTTATCTTCCTCTCCTCCTATTGATATAACATCATCAAGATCAGTTGTTAGAGAAGAAATGGAGAATCTCCCTGGTGCAAGTACCTCAGATCCTCAGTCTTTGACTCAGGTCATTTACACTACCAGATTAATTAATAAACTTGTAGGTGATTACATGAGGGAAGCTACCCAAGATCAGAAGGCAATCAAACAGCAGAATGACTTCTATTATAAAAGGGTTTATACTAAGCATCAGATGGATAGTCATTTCAAGTTGGTATTGGAGAACTTGAGGATACCTCATGTCATTCAGTCCATTAAGAATCAAGTTATCAGGCTTAGAGAGTTGACTCCTACTTAATAAAAGTTCATGTAGAATAAGTATTATTTTATCTCATATATGGCAAAGGAGCCAACATCATTATGGATTAGGGGAACTTATTTCGGCCATTTGTCCATGTGGATTGTACTCCTATTATTTTCCAACCATCCTTGACTTCCTCCTCAGCTGCATCAGGATATACCAGTGCTTCCCCTTTGCCGACTCCTACAAAGGTCATCAGAATCTTGACACATATGATTCCTAAGATATCTACTCATTATTGGTCTACTAATTCTTCTATATCACCTCCTCCTACCTTTGTTACTGTTATACCTAGGCTTGTACCTCTATCTTCAAAACTTGTCTCCTCACCTCCCAAAGGCGAATCTCACTTGGACATCTTTGAAGTGTATTGAATGTCTGTTGTCCTATTCAATAGGAGATATTGTAATCTTATTTGTATAATATACTCTTATTTCATTAATATAAAGATATAATTTTTTCTCCTTTTGTCTTTTTTTGTCTTTTTTTATAATCACAAAGGGGAGAATTTTTAAGATTGGATCCCTTGCAGATACTCTAATTCAATATGTTTTCATTGGGATTTTGATATTTTAGTTAAAAAGGTTTTATCTTGGATACAATGTATATTGATACCACTGAATTGATTAGAAAATGTACTTAACTCTGATACAATAATACATATTCTAAATTTCACTTCCATAATTTGTGATTGTCAAAAAGGGGGAGATTGTTGGACTCACCTATTTAGATAATCCCAAATCGTGTTTCTTTTATGTGATAATCATGTTTCATTAGTTTTTATAGTTTTTATCACTTAACAATTATGTATTTTTAATCTCACTTCTTTCTTGATTAAGTTTACAGTGTAAAATTTTCTAAGTAAAAGGTCATCGGTATGAAGGTCTCTGTTAAAAGCCTTCAATTTAAGTCACCAGTTGAGGATACTATTGGAAAGGTTACCTCTATAAGGTTACCACTAGAAGGTTACCGCTATATGGTTACTGCTAGAAGGTTACCTCTAGATGGTTACCGCTAGAAGGTTACCGTTGAGGAACCTTACCGTTGAGCTATCAATGCATGTTCACCTCTACGAGTCTACCGCTCAAAGTCTACTATTGTAGAGCTACTGCTAGAGGTTATTGGTACATGGTCACTAATGGGAAGCTTACTCTTTTAATCTTACTAAATTCACCGCTAAAAAGTTTATTGTTATAAGGTTACCATTTCAATCTTACTGCTACAAGGTTGCTTCTATAAAGTTACCACTAGAAGTCTACTAATGAAAGGTTACTACTGGAAGAACCATTGGAATTCACACGTCTACCGCTAATAATCCAATCGTTGAGAAGCTACCATTGAGAAGGAGACCTCTACTAGTCTACCAATACATATACTCTTCTACTCTACATTGTCAATTTTCTTAAGATTATTCTAACGGTCATATTTGGTAAATTTAATGCTTCTAACATTAATTAATGTCGAGTTTAGAAATATCTGGAGACCATATGATGTACAAGGAAGACCATACATGGATTGATCATTCCTTCTGTCAGATCTCAAGAATAAAATAGAATATCGAGCTAGAGAAGACTATGTGGGGTGAGAGATATTTTAAGCCAGACCTAAAGAACAAGGAGAATATACAAGCACTTACATTGTGAACCTAAGATATTCATGAAGATCATTTGGGAGAAAAAATTCAAGGTTGCCTTGTTGTGTATCATCTAATATCTTTAAAACCAAGAAGATGAACACCTCAGTACCTAGAATCCAGAACCTGAAGTTGTGACACTCTGTTTTGGAGACAACTTCCAAGGAAGGACTCAAACTGTAATTTATTCATACCAAGGAGTCCAGAGCTGAACTGCAAACACATAAATACTTCTAAACTCAATTCTCATAACATTAGATCTATTCTGTTCTTTATCTTACATTTATTAGTATCATGTGTTTGTCTGTTACGCACACACTGTCTCCTATGCTTAAACTGGAGGATACTGAAAATACTCACTCCAAACATTCCTTACATTTTTTTCCCATGTATAACTGTGGAAGAGGCCTTGTGTATCTCGGTTGTCTATTTTTTCCATGAAGAACTGTGGAGGAGGTTGTGAGACCTAGACAGTTTGTGAAAACTATTTTAAATCCTGATACAGGCTATGTATTAAGTTTATTAATATAAACAGCTTAGTGGTAAGTGATTACCATGTAGAGAGGATTATTTCTCTTCTTGAGGCTGAACCTCGTGTTTAATTCTTCTATGTACTTTATTTTGTAATACTCTATTTTTCTATTTTATGTTAAAAATAATTTCAAAGACAGAAAATTGTTTTACTTTAACTCTGAGAGTTAGTTTTGTTTGGTGTGTATATGTGATTAATTTAGTAAACATGTTTCAAAATGTGGATAAGTTTTTACAATGATTCAAATGAAGACTAATCAACCTTTGAGAGACTTATTGATAAATTGAACATTTATATCTATACTACCTTAATTAACTTGGTTGTTTCAAATTAAGGGATTTTATCATAATTTTTTTAACAATAAATTTAAGTAGGACCTCAATTCACCACCCTCTTGAGTTTCCACCTCGATCAACAAGGTGGATATGATTATGTGGTTGATATGAACTATACTTAGATTAAATAAATGGATTTTGGTATGGTATTAAATAAATGATGAAAATGGTGGATGTTTTTTTCATAAAGGAATGATTAATTCTTCTATAATCTTAACAAGGTTGGTGAATAGTAATGGTGGAGATATGAAATGATGTTGAACTATGATGTTATTATTTATGTGTATTATCATTTAAAAATATGTTTTTTCTATCTATGGGAGATATTATTATAAAACATGTTTCTTGATAAATGATTGTTTCCTTATCATTAATTATGGAGGTGGTGTGGATAAATAGTACTATATATACTGGAAGACAATACAATGCATTGGATCCAGTAGATACTAAGAGGTATTGAGTGGTGCTATATTTACTAAAAGACCCTGTGGGGTATTGGGTCATCAAGACCCTATGGTTTAATGAGTGGTACAATATATACTGGTAGACCCTGTAGGGTATTTTATCTGGAAGACCCTATAAGTTATTGAGTGGTGCCTATATGTACTGGAAGACCCTACGGGGTATTAGATCCAAAATACCTAGAAAAGTATTGAGTGGTACTATATATAGTGGGGAACCCATAGAGTATTGGTTCCAGTATACCCTATAAGGTATATACATGTGATATTGGTCCACAAAAAGATCCTTCTAGATTTTCAGCTATACATTGTTTCTGATGCATTCATCGGGGCATGCATCCATATGTGGGGATGCGCTGATCATTTCCCCACATTCCCACTTTCCAAAGGTAAGAATCATTTATATCTTATTCAGAGATGTTTTCTCCTTAATTGAAACGGGATGATGGGATGTCAGTCTCTCCTTCCATGGATTCCTCCTTAGAATTCATCACATAATCTGGGTCTCCCTTAAAGATTAAGACATTGTTCATGAAACTCTTATCGGTGCCATATATTTGGGGAAGCCAGTTAATTACACTACTTATTTCAATACATTTCATGGGGTCAAGTCAAGGCAGCAATCTACAGTCAGGGGAGTAGTCATGTTGGTCATCACTGACATGTCTGGGAACTGAAACACTAGTACACATGGATTTCTTCCCCTTATTATAGGGATTCTTGAGGATATAGAATCCCAAGTCATCCCACATTGAGTTCGGAGAATTTTATGCCATAGGCATATCTCCAAGGTTTTTCTCAGCTTCCCATGTTTAATATGGGGTATTCCATGATTTTAACATCTAGAGGAGATGGATCAGATTGATCAGAACATTGATAAGAGTGGATTAGATGGGTATGTCCTTAAGAGGGAGCACTATAGAGGCTTACTAGATGGGTGGATCAAGAATCCCAATGAGGATGGATCCAAGGATGATTGGGTCCTGAAAAGGGGGACACCAAGGTTTACCATTGGCTTGGATTGAACCTCATGGAGGCTTCCTATATACCCTATTTAGAGGTCAGGGATCAAAACCCACATAGTTTGAGAGGTTGAATCATGGGATCAGGGTGTACACAGTGGAAAAAAACCCAAAGACATACTGGGGATTAGGCAAGTATAGAGACCTAGGTGATACAAAGGATCAAGGTGATGAATGGGGCTTACACTTGGTTAGCTACTCGAATGGATGGCATGATGTCACCAGGATGTATCAGCCCGGGTGGAATCAGGATAGATATGGATAGAGTGTAGAAGGACGGAATAAGTGGGATGGAACAAACGTGAAGATAATAGTAATGTTGTGATTGGACCTTATAGAGCATTCCTACGTATCCTTTTGGTGGTAATCAAAGTCTACATAGTTTGGTGGGGTGATGGGACACCTGGGGAAGCATCCCATGAGAATGGATGCATGGTTGAGACCTGAATGAAGTAGAACCTTCAGGTTAGGGTATGGCCTTCCTGAAACACAAAGGCTCAAGGGAGATACTAGGATGGCACATGAGTGATGGTCTTGAACCTCAGGGAGGCTTCTTACATATCCTAGTGGAAGGGAATCACAGTCTGTGTAATTCAGGATGGGGTATAGAAATGGGGTATACTCAAAAGATAGAAACCCGAAAATATGTTGGGTCTTACTCTTGGTTAGAAACCCATCACAAGGGGGACACTCTTGGTTGGAGGATTATGGAATAAGTATGGGTCTTACGCATGGATATATTCCTAGAAACTGGTTTGACAACACTAAATGGGGGTCTAGGGATTTGGTTCCCAACAAAGTGGACACTTACGTTTACCAGTATTTGGGGTTGAACCCTATGGAGGCTTCCTACGTACCCTGTCACAAGAGATAGGGATCAAAACCCACATAGTTTGAAAGCATACAGTTTAGTGTCATGTGGGATGAAAGTGGCATACCATTTAATATTCTGTGGGACAAGGGTGAACTGACATGAAGTAGTCAGGACAAATGGGTGATGGGCTTGAACCTCAAAAATACTTCCTACATAACTTGCTTGAAAAGGGGAAAGGATCAATGTCCATGTAGTTCAGTTATGGTAATGGGATTACACAGTAAGGAGACCCAAAGATGACTTCATGGTTGATGATTACTCTATGTCAGCCTGAGTCACGCTCGATGTCTGAAACAAGAGGCAACAAAGACCTGACAATCACTCCGTGAAAGGTTCCTCCACAATGAATGGATCATGGATTACGCATGGATAAAGGAACAAGGAGAGGAAGAAAGGGAATTAATCTCAGAAAGAATCCTAATTAGGGGTCCAGATGTATGAGGAGGATATAGCCACTATACCAAGAACACCCTGTCAAGTTGGGTTGGGGATTACACAAAGACTGGTTGAGGTGCGCATGGAGACAAGGATTAGAGGGAGAGAGAAGTGATGAGGTACTAGTGCTCATCCCCTTAACGGTCCTCTTTGGACTTGTCACTTATGTGGTGATCGTAGTTTAACATCATGTGTTAGGGACGTAGGTTCTTGGTGGTATAATGTCATATAGCTCAGACAGTGGGGATTCACTCCTCACCCCTAGGACTTACATAAATGGAACACTTTAACCCTTGGTGAAGGGAAGGCACCAACAATGTTATATGGAGATGGGTTTGACGATTGATCCATTAGGGGATCCAAATTATCATGGCTATTTGAAGAAACAATATCCATTAGTGTTCCCATGCAAAGAAGAATGAGGCAAAACAACGCAGCATGAAGCACTGCTTAGGTGAATTTGAAATCACATCATATAAGCTTGGAGGGCCACATAGGAGAAGGGTTCATGAAGAAAGAGGTCTCATGGAGAGGGGCTTCACAAAGATCATATGTTTTCAGATCATAGGGGCTCACATAGAACTTGGTGTTGCAAACTCATGGGCTCAAAAAGTATAGGGTCATGTAGAGCACATGGAATTACAAAGCTCACGGGCTCGCAAATCACAGGGGGTCACATATCACAGGGTCTCATAGAGCATAGGGGCTCACATAGCACCAGGATTAATAGAGCACTGGGATTCAAAAAGCATAAGGGATCGAAGATCACTAGGATTCATAGAGCTCATGGTCTTGTAAAGCACAGGGTCCCATAGAGCATCGGGCATTGTAGAGATCATGGCCTTGTAGAGAATAGGGGCATGCAAAGCACAAGGGCTCGTAGAGCACCGACCTTCATATAGATCACAGGCTCTCATAACATAGGGGCTCGTATAGTATATGGATTTTCAAAGTGGGGAACTTTTCAAAGCATAGTGTCTGAACCTAAACATGGAGTACAAATGTATTTTGAGGGTTCTTTTCAAATCTTGGGTGATTTGTGAAGTCCTGAGTACTCAAAGGGGTCTTCTTCCTTTGAAGTGTCAAATATGATTTATGAAGGGAATCCCATCTTGAAATAGGGGTAGATATGAGAAAAGGAAAAGGGTTTTTTCAATACTCAAGTACCTCATATGATTCATTTTCTGTATTGGTTTATAGATCAAAGAATGCTTTGTGATATCGAAATTTGGAAGATGAAATGTCAGGGTCCAGATCATTTGGAATGGGGGGAACTAGATATTTATAGGTTCTAGGCGGTGTGGTGCTCTAAGGGGTGCCGAAAAGTATCTTTCACTCCATCATTGGAGGCATATTTTTTCATGTTTCTTGGAGTCATGAATTCCACTATGATCCCCTCTGCGGTGTAAAGGCTTCCTTCATTCCCAATGCGATGGTCACAAAGGATTCCATCAATTTCAAAGGACTCATGGAGGAGAACTTATTTCCATTAGCAGGGCAGACACTTCCATAAAGTTCAATGAAGATGTGGAGTCGACCATCACTATTATCTATAGCAGGAATAAATAAGGCCTCATCTTTGCGATGGTTATGGTGCTGAAGGGATTTGTGTGGGTGCTTTGAGATTCATCCCCTTTATAACCCTTTGGGTCCTTTATTATTTTTCCCAATGCACATATTTTGGAACCAAAAAATGCCCCCCCCCCCCTCAGAATTGGATTTGATTAGAAAAAAAAGGTATGATTATGAAGGTAGATCATCAAAATTTAGGCAGATCGCAAAGTGGGATTGTGGAGCTGGATCATGATGCGGATTGGTGGTGCATGAGTTGAGAATTCTAAAAAGCTCACCGAAGCTAGGAACACCATGAATATTGTCACATCTAGGAATGTTTCAAAGATCAGTGGTCATTTCTTATATATAGAGGATGAAGACCCCTCTTTTTCCTCACCTGTCTCTGCATTTCCATGATTGAGCTCTTGATTTGAGAAGTTTCATCCGATCTATGATCACTCTTTGTAAACTGGGTTCTTTTTTTTATACACCACACAGCAGATCCTCAGACCATGTGATATTGTGCTCCACGAGTTCAATCTATGAGATCTATAGTAGAACTCTGCATCCATTCTCTTCAATTGAGATCTGTGATCGAACTCTGTAAACCAGAACAAAACATACTAAAGTCTCTGAAAAAATGGCCAACCAAGAAGTTTCTCATGGGATCCTCGCAGATTCTACCTAAAGGGAAGATATTAAGGATTTTCTGTGTATCAGGGAATATGTGTGAACCCATTCAGACCATGAATCCATGGTGGATCTCTGATCGTAAATCCAAAAGAACTATCCTCTCTGTAAGAGACTACCACTGTACATTTTTTGTATGAGGGATGAAGTTCTCATCCCTAAATCAAGTAGGGATGAACCAGCTTACTGGTTCAAGAGTACATCATGCCAGTACCAAAGGTTCAGGGCTACCGACGGTCATACATGGGAAGACCACACACATTTCATTGTTGACCTTCTATATAACCATGTCAAAAATGTTGATGGGAAGGTGATGGGGCCAGAGGTATCTCTCCCACTGTACCAAACCATCCTTAAATCATCTTTGGGGAACCCGGAGAAGGGGTGGAGTGATTATTGGGACATCTTCAAGGGTGGAAATTTCATGGAGGACTGGGCCTGGGCATACTGGGATTGTGCATCCTACATGAAATTTGAGGTAGAGCCGAAGCTAGTAGGGTTGTATGAAGCTATGTGGGAATCCCAATTACATATTTATCATTCAAAACACATGATACCAGAGTTGTTGAGTAGGTGGTTGTCGATGTCCAACACTTTTCATCTTCACCACGGGGAGGTCTGTATCATCCTTTAGGACCATCACAAGATCTTGGTAATTCCAATATTTGGGGCAATTACGATGAGTTCCTACCCATGAAGAACATATGGGAGGATTTAAAAAAAATGTCACAGCTGGAAAAGAATCGATGGATCTGGTTCCAAGTGAGGAAAACTAGTCAGTGAGGGATGTCCACTTCAAGTTGTGGCTTAATCATTTCATAAAATTCCTACCAACATATACCGATGAAGGGGAGGAGGAACCCAAGAATCTACCGGTAATCCCTCCCACCTATTCAAAGGGATCCCAATGAAGTAAATAGAATTTCCATTGGAGAACCCTAGAGTACATCCAATGAAATCTATGGGGGGTAGAGTTCCAATACCGAGTAACAACTAGTGGTTTGTCTGGATGGATTTATTTCTATGATTATTTGTGGATGGATGTTTCTAGTCAGGGGCACAAATATGGGTGTGCAACTGAGCACATTCATTATGGAGCCCATGTTGGTGATGGGGGATCATATCAGCTTGGGGATCCCGGTGTTGGCCAAGCTGCACAAGGTGTTGTGGTACATTATTGAGGGAAAGAATCCACATAGTTTTTGTGTGACACTTCATCTTTTGTATGGATGGATAGTGGAACACATGGGAATCTATGAATATTTTTGAACCCCATTTCCCCTCCTGGATCAGATATTTGACCAGCCATTTTGAATGTGTTGGGGTGAATTCCAGCTGTGCTGACTCCGCCGCTAGTGCTGAACATAGTCTAGAAGGTTGATTAATTTAACTTCCATCTATTTATGTTTCCAACTGGTGTATTCACTGATGATGGCCAGGAAAATGAGGAGAATCGGTCCTATCTCTTGGCCTTTCAGGATGGAGTTCGGGTGGCATGGATCGATCGTGAGCCTATTTGCAAGTCGTACACCCTACATTTATTTTTAAGGCAATTTCAGTGCATGCAAAGGTTGAACCCATGAGTCTACATGGTAGTACTCAATGAGTACCATCTGTGCATGATGAGTCAGTTGTGGTTAATGTTCATGTGGGAGGACGGGAAGATTCGAAATGAGCTGCCTCTAACCACAGCTTTCTATGGGATAGCTAATGAATATTCCAAGATATGGGAAGCATCCTACCTAGGGAAAATTTTGATGGGATGAATCATCTTTTTCTGGTTATGGGGTGCCTCTCCAACCCCAATGTTGAGTTCAGAAAGTGGCAACAACATGTCGTGATGGTGGGGTTGTAGTAGTGATAGGTCAAACAACTTTGGGACCTGCACCAAGTGGGAGGAAAGTTACATTGGTGAACCTAGTAGTCCAAAATGATTAGAGATTGTAATAAGGGAGGAGACCCATAGGATTTTGTAGGATATCTACTCAGGCTCTTGGGAAACAACTATGGCACATAAACATGCTTGATGATGCTATCCTCCCAAAGGCTTGGGACATCTGGGATGTTAACAGACAATTCCTCAGTCCTTCCCAGATGTGGCACCACTTTAACAATCTTGGATTGTATTTATCAGAGATTAACCATGCCAAGGCTGGCTTTCTGGTGTCTCAATTGGAAGGGGGAAATACGTCACTAAGATAGAGGACTTTGTACAATCTCAAGGTACTCTGCATCCAATTACAGACTTGGTGAAAGTACTGTTTAACCAAAATAGCACCCCACATTTGTCTGCTACTATGTTGAGGGAGTGATTTACCTTACCTAAATAATCAGAAGAGTCCTCTTGGAAGGAGAAGCTGGTAGAAAGATCCCTTTAAAGGAAGGTGAAGTTACAACCTCGAAGTTGGAAGAGTTTATCAAGTATCTTGAGGTAAACCCTAAACCATTTCATTGTGGTCCTCATTTAAGTCCTCTTGTCTTTATCAAATCACATTTTCTCAGTGAAAGAGAACATCATATGTAAAACCCATTCCTGAATGATACCATATGTAGCTTTGGGTCCGCGCCTATGACAACATTGATTTTAGAATCTAGCATGGCGGCAAAACCTTGGGTGGTTCTCTCAGAGTCTTCAGAGTTTCCAACCATATATGGGGGGACCACATCCTGGGATTCTGACAGAATAAACTTAAGGGAGATACCAATAATTTGATATTTTTATGTCCTCCCCTTTATAGAATCTTTAAGTATTGTCCATTGAACCAATCCAATTAAATTCTGTGTATTTATAAATGCACTGTTATTCAAATAGTGTGGGCCAACCTAGAAAAGATAGTTGGCGCTCCTAGCACTCATTTTCCTAGGGGAATACCGATTTTCATGGAATAGGACACTTATGTGGACTAGACTAAAATGATCATAGAAAATGATAAAACTACTGGAGGTACATAACCTGAGACTATCAAGGTGGAATCTGGTGATGAGGATCAACCTAATGACATGGGACCCATCCTAACAGTAAACCCAAAGAAGACCCTATTGATGAATTTTGGGAGGTGTTCCCATCATATAAACCTACCTACCCAAAGAACCAGGATGAGACTGCTTCCGATGAAGAGGATAGAAAGGTTTTCCATCATAGGTCATGAAAATTGATCAAGTGCTTCATCAAGGAGATCTCAAAACTAGAGTGGATAAATTAAATGGGGAGACTTCATTCCCGGTTGTGTGAACTATGTACTGGAGGATTGGATTCCCGATTTCCTCATATGCTCATTTGAGATTACATGGCAGAAAAAATACGGGAACATGACTACGGCCTCGGTGCCAGCAAGAAACAGAAGAAGTCTGTCGATATTATGGAACTTCAAGAGGTTGATCAAGGGATCCAATGCTTTGGGGAACAGGTGAATGAATATTCTGATTTCCTCATTGAAAAATCGGGAATCATATCTTGATTGAAGGTATAGTTGATATAGGCTGAGGAACAGATGAGGCGAGATTCCCAAGAGATGTATATTATTCGAGATGATGAGGATCGGACATGGATAAGGGTTGATTAACTATTCCCCATTGCAATCGAATAGGATCAAGAGCTTAGTAGGAAACAACAAATCCTGAATGTCACAAGCCAGAGTGTGGTGGAGCTGGGACACTCCATTAAATATGTTAACCCATCTATTGGAGGGGTTAATCCATGGGGCTATAATTTTCACAAAGTCACAAACATACTTTCATGCTTGCTTATTTATCTTGGTTGTCTGCATGAGTCCCATTATGTACTTTGGTTACTACATCTTAATTGTATCAATGAAATATCCAGTGATCAATCCCTATGCTCATGTGGGTCGTGCCCTAAGTGATAAACATGGTATGGACACATAATTATTCCCCTTGAATACGAGAGTTCCAACCAATCACCAGACATCAGGGTTACGAATGACCACTTTGAGCTTCTGAGAAGAAAGGGGGTCATGGTTTGAGAATATAATTCTTAAAACATCCAAACATTCCTCTCTCAACATGTTCTAGCTCACAAGAGGGATAACACCATGGGTGTTGGAATAAATCCCAACAAAGGGGAATGAAGAATGTGAATTATGATACTCTAAATTTAGACTGTAGTGACGATGGTATGAAGACGGATTATAGTTATTGACCAAATTCAAAACAAATCATCCATATATCTTTAATCTGAAATGGGAAAAAAATGAAGAAAACCCACTAACTGCATTCAAAAGCATGGGACTAAACTTGAAGTGTCGTCTGATATCCTTTAGAATGTTTCCCTAGGATAGTATGGGCACCTTAAGTCTAAGCATCCTAACATTTAGGGGGCTTCTTCAGGTGTGAAACAGAATGGTGATATAAAATAGAGTGCATGAAAAGTATGGTGATGGAATGATGGGCTGTTTGGATAAATTCAAATACTCGTGAAATTATGTCGTTGTGATGAAAGTACATTGGGTGAGTGTATCGGTCTAAATCGAAATCAGGCCTAATTTTAGGAGGGACCTCTCTAGAGAAAACCTAAGATGGCTTGTAGTTTTATATCATCCAAATGAGGACAATACACAGAATAGTTTAAGGTTATTTGAGCAGGATGTTTCACATGGTTTAATTTCATACAGCATAGACCTTGGTCAATAGTTTAGAGTCATTTTACACAAACGGGGGAATCCTAGTTTAGGGTCATAGAGTTTGGATCATAATTAGGGGCAAAGAACCAGGAAATTTAATGGTCCTAGGGCTAGGCCCATAGAGAAATGCATGGGTGTCGCTATGTATCTCATAAGGATAATAATCAAGTCAAATGTAGTTCTTTAGCAAAGCATGGTCAGAGACCAATGCGGGTGGGGTAAATCCTATTTGGAGAGGAAGTTGGTGCATCCCATAATTATCATGGGGCATTCATAACTTGTTCATGGTAGGGTCGCAATTAAAAGTCATGCGTCGAGGACATGGGTAGCCCTAGAAGAGAAATTTGTGGTTTGTTTCATAACCTAATGTGAATGAGGACAAAATAAGTCCATGACACACCATGTACTTTAGGGAGAACCCGAGCCATAAGGGGTCAGGGAGGCGAAGGTGGTTACGACTGGACCACATACATGAAGTTTGGGCATCAATACATATCCCATAAGGATGGGAATCAATCCACACATAGTTCTTGTAGGTGGTCTGGCTTGCAGAAAAAACCAAAAGGGAGCGATATATTCTTTTAAAGAGGAATATTATAATTTTTACATAGTTTAACATCTTTTGAACATGGATGGAAGGAATATTAATTTACGTTTGTAGAGATCAGACCATAAGTTACCCAGTTTAATTTCATGTGTGTGGGACATGCTCATTTAGTTTATCATCATGCAGTAAGGACAAATAATATGGATATATTTTCAAGGGGGTGTGTGGTGTAGTTATTGAAAACCAAACATGAATGGGGATAGAGAAGTCCACCGCACACCACACACTTATTAAATAATACATTTGATTCAAAGTCATAATTTCTATAAATTAAAACTAAATATCCTAGTGTAAGTTCATAGAGTTCAGATCATAAGGTGAGGAGAGGTGTGGCGTAGTGCCACGGGGAAGATCCAACATGGGTAAGACATAATAAATCAATACCAGATCACACCTTTCTGAGAAGAAAGGACCCAAAACCAAAACAAGTAGTTGGGGAAGGTTCACAAATCTGTAACTGGACCTAGAGGAAAAGTTCTCAGGTGTCGATACATATCTTATAAGGGTGAGAATCAATCCACATGTATTTTTTAAACGTGTCATGGTAAAAGTCCAATTTCAGAGCGACAATTTATTCTCATATGAAGACATCATATGGCTCGATAGTTATCATCACACAAACTGGATGAATAAAACATTGTTTAGAATAGTATTATAAAGATGTAAGAGATATTTTTTTATGGTAATAGATCTCAGAACAAAATGGGAAGATTCCCGAAGCGAATATATGTGATGTGGTTCCATAAAGCATCCTAGTGTGAATGGGGAAAATTTAGTTCACACAACACCAAAAATTTCCAAAATAACACACATATTTTAAAGTCATGATTACTAAACTAAGGGATTGGAGCTCCAATTTTAAGGTTATAGAGTTCATATTGAAAGGAAGTGTGGTTCTTCTATGCATGAATAAACATTACACAAGTCCATAATCCCATGTGAGCCATGTTCAATGTGGGAAACAAGGGTGGAGATGATCTTCACAACACATGGAATACTGAGTAGGGGGAGATGGGGTGAAGTTGAAGATGACCCCACGATGTTGATTCATCCTCTTTAATGCACAATGGTTCACGAAGGGATAACACCATGGGTGTCAAAATTCCACTTGAACATGATGGAGTACAAAGGGATGTGAATCACGATATCAAAATTTAAGGCATAATGGGGGTTTCATAATGATGGAGATAACAATTGACCCTATTTGAAACATAGCATTCACATCATGTGACCCAAAATGGGAACAACAAAAAGAGGGTCGACCGTTGACCAAATTCACTACACAGGACCTGGCCCATAATTTCATTCGAAATCCTTTGGGACATTAGACTAAAGTGATAAGAGAGTCATAAGTCCAATCATCCATACCATCTAGGGGTCCTTTTGGATGTGAAAGATTATGGAAACCCAAATAAAGGCACACATGATGCATTGAAACTGATGAAATCATTTCCATGTAGAATCCAAAACTCTAAGTCCTAAACCATAGTGCATCTAAGCACATTGGAGAGGCGTGAAAAGTATCGAGGGGTCCAGTTAAGGGTGGAATATTCGAGGAGGTGAGTGGAGGAAAAGTGAAAAAATGTATTGATGATCCTAGGTTGGACCCAAAGATGAAATGTTCGGGTGTTCCTATGTATCCCACAATGATGAGAATCAAGCCAAATGTAGTTATTTAATTTCGTGTTGTTTAACATCATGTGGTAAAGACACAAGGGAACATGGAAGGTATATCCCTGAAGGGAAGTTCATGGCATGGGTATTATAAAACTTACATGGATTAGGACCAACGAAGTCCACCCCACACCATGTGCTTCCAACTGAGTTTGGGCCAAGGGGCTAGAAAGAAGAAAGGATTTGAGGTACCTCGGACTATACCTGAAGAAGAAATTCCCATGAATTCCTACATATAACTTGAGGATAGGAACCAAACTGGACATATTTCTTGAAAACTTCATGGTAGAATACCAATTTTAGGAGAAATATTGTTGTGTAGGTTTGGCCCATCCACCAAAAGAAGCATAATTTGATGGATCTTGTTTGTTATCTAGTGTGGGAGTGTTTTTTTAGCAACAAAATTAGGATAGATAATTCATGTGTCACTATAGGAATCAATCCATATGTAGTCCTTGAAAAATGGCATGGTGGATGACTAATGCCAAACATGATTTCTACTAAAGACATGACACCACAATGTGGTTCAATTTTCATCTTGTGACAAGGACAATATTGTTATAGTTTGATGTCATATGATAGGACTATCCCATGCAATTTTAAATCATGCACCAAAGACATAATAGTTTAAATTCATGTGGTATGAGGTAACATAGTTTAACATCATATGGTTAGGATGCATACGGAAGAACGAGGTTCTAAAGGTAATGTTCATGGAATGATAAAGTATACCCAACATGAATGAGGACAAAATCCAACACCACACCACACGAAATCCCAAGGGGGGAACCTTGTGCCAAGGGTCCATAAAATATTGAGTGATCTAGGGATAGAGCCAAAGACAAACTACACATGCATTCTTATGTATCACATAAGGATGTGAATCATTCCATACGTAGTTCTTGAAATGTCGTGTAGATTAATGTCATGCGGTAAGGACACAAGGAAAAGGGGATGGAGAGATACTAAGAGAGGTATGTGGTGTGGATATTTAAAACCTGATGTGAATAAAGAAATAATTCCACACTACACCACATACCCTCAGGAAAACATAGGCCAAGGGGACAGAAGTAAGAGAAGGTTTCTAAAAACAGAGGATGGACCCAAAGGAAAAATGTCCAAGCATTCCTACATATCCAATAAGGATGAGAATAAAGTAATATGTAGTTCTTTAAATTCCATGAAGATAAATTCCATGTGGTAAAGATGTGGTAAAATTGGTATCTCAAAGAGGAATATGTGTGGCATAGCAAAATACCCAAAAATGAATGAGGACCTAAGTCTACATACATCGCACCATTAATAATTCCAAGGGAGAACTCAGGCCAAGGGTCTAAGAGAAAGAATCTATGAACTAGGTCTGGACTCAAAGATCAAATGTGTGGGCATTCTTATATATCCCATAAGAATGGGAATCAAACAATACATAGTTCTGGAAACAACAAGCAATTTAACATCATGCGGTAAGGATGGGGAATGAAGGAAATTCTAGAAGGAGGGGAATATGATGGGGCCATTATAAACCCTACATGAACGGGGACTAAAGATGTCCACACCATATGAAATCCCTCGAAGAGAACTAAACCCACGGGGGGCGATGTGATTTTTTGGGCTAGAACCAAAGACGAAATGTCTGGGAATTCCTATATATCTCATAAGCATAGGAATCAAGCCATAAATATCTCTAAAAATTACTTTCAATTTAATTTCATGTGATAAGGATGTGAAAGATCTTAGTTTATGGCCATAGAAATTGGACCATAGATGCCTAGTTTAATGTCATGTGTGTGGGATAGAAGGCAAGAAAAAGGTGAATCATTGTGCCCGTTATTTGAGAGACCATGGGGATGAAAATAATAATTGAGGATAACTATTGAACATATTTCAAACATAGTAGTAATATCATGTAACATGGAATGTTAACAAACAATTCATCATCAACCACTAACCATATTTGCAATGCAGGACTTATGTGAAATTTTCATTCAAGATCCTCCAAGTCATTGGCCCCAAATGGTAGGTGAGCCAAGGTGGAATGAGACCAGGATGCTATGGGTTCATTTAATATGTTAAAGATGATGGATACCCAAATGAAGAGATATGTGAAGCGTGGTGATACCCATACAATTTAACGTCTTGTGATAAAGATGATAGAGATCTTAGTTTAGGGTTTTAGAGATCAGACCATGAGGTGTATTCACCATTCACAGTTTATCTTCATGTGGGGAGAAAGGGATCTTAGTTTAGGGTCATATAGATGATAACATTTACATTTTATTATCTTTTAGGATGGGGTTGAGTAGTTTAACATTGTTGAGAAAAAATCCCTCAAGGTAACATTGAATCATTTTTGATGTGTTTGTTTTTGTTGACAAAACGGGTTTTGTTGTCGAAAAAAAGGGTTTCCATGGTGATTTTTAAATTTATAAATATATTTTTGAAAAACTATTTTTGAAAATAACCATGTCAAAGGAATGGTCGATCTGGAATCGGTACAAAAGAAGAGATACAAGGTGGCGTTATTTTCCAGTGTTTTCCAAATGTTGGGCCTCAAAATCAGGAATATGGAGACAAGTGTTTCTAGAAAAGGATATTGTATGCAAGATTGAAAATTTTATGGAAACTTGAAAACAAGGAATGTTTCGGGATTAGAAAATCACAAAATGGAAAATGTATGAAGTGCATGAATATTTGGAAATGTGCACAAAATATGAGGCTTCATGAAAGAAACTTGTGCACCCAATGTGATGTCAAATTTGTATTTGCGTGGTCGAAGAGGATCTTGTGTGACATGATGAATATTCCACATATGGGTTGAAGATGCCTATAAATAAGAGCCCCCCCCCCTCATTTGAAGGAGCTCGACACATAGAGAAAATCTGAGCTTTGGATTGTGTAAGAATTTTAAGTAAAGGGAGTTGTGAGAAAGCATTTGAGTTGCATGCAAGCTAAGAAAGTTGTGTGTAAGATTTTAGTTTCACATAATATTGAACATACATGCAAGGGGTGTTTTGAAAAAAATGTGGAATCTTGCACACAATGCATTAAAGTTGTGCACAAGATGCAGTAAGGGTTTCCCGAAAGATTTGATTTTTTCCAATATCATTGTGGTAAATTTGTATTCCATAGTGGATGATTGTGGAAAATTAATATAGATTCTACATAGAGTGGAGGATGCATTCATTTTTTATAATGAATATACATAAAGGTCTATAAACTATAAGTGGATCTTCTGAAGAAGCAGTGAGCTCACTTCAGTTCAGAGAGCAGTGAGTTCTCAAATTGTGAATGGTGGTAAACTAGGTGGGACAGTGAGTCCTCTTAGAACTTGTAAACAGTAGTGTGATTTTAGTGGATTTTGTACATTGGCACATTGCTGGTGTATGCTCCTTGTAAGTATCATAGTGAGGGTGAACCACGTAAAATTGTTCTGTCATGTGCATGCTTTAATATTTTTCCATAATCTGCGAAGGGAAGGAGATAGAATAGAGTTTTTTTATAAAAATGAAACAATATCAAAGGGGAAGTTATTTTAATCTGTCATAACCTAATTCACCCCCCCCCCCCCTCTGGGTATCTAGTCTAGTGGACCTAACAATTGGTATTAGAGCGAAAGTTTGACATAAGTGTTTCTCTATCAAATGGAGGTAACCTACCATAAATGGATTCCAATCTTTGACGGTAATAATTTTTAGCTATGGAAGAATCATATGCAACACTACTTTCGATCTTTTGGAATGTACATGTTTACAACTGAAATGCATGGTATCTCAGCTAACATGAACAATGGTTCTTTATCAGAAGCAGAAAGAAGGGAATTGGATGCTTACTCCAAGGTAATCAATGCCTTAGGGGGATCCCTATCCAATTCTATCTACACAAAGGTGATGTCATGCAAAACATAACACTCCATGTGGGAAAATCTATTGAATATATATGAAGGAGATACAAAGGTTAGAGACAAAAGGCTGAATGTTCTATGGAACAATTATGGAGATCTTATAATGAACCCAAATGAATCTGTGGATGCATTCTTTGATATGGTAAAAAAAATTTGGAAGACATGTGAGGTCTTGGAGAATTTATTGAATACATAAATATTGTGAAGTACATCTTGAGGAAACTTCCACCTTACTTCAATCTGAATGTTTCAGTTTTGGAAGATAAATACCCAAAAGAGCTGACATTGGATAACACGTACAAGAACCTTGTTGCGTATAAAATGAGAAATGATGAAAAATATGATTTAGAAAAAAGGAAATCTAAATAAGTGGAAGTCAAGGCCATGAATAATCTCACCATTGAAGATTCTCAGGAAGATGAAGAGACAGATAAAGTGATGTCAATCCTTTCCTCAAAACTTCAAAGAGGAAAAGAAAAGTTTAAAGGGAAAATTCCACTTGCCTGCTTTATATGTGAAAAGGTTGGTCATCTTGTGTAAAGGTTCCCCAAAAATTTCCATGAGGATGATGATGTCGATGAAGATGAAATTCCTAAGAAGAATTCTTTAGCCTATGTGAAAGGAAAGAAACAGTTCAAGAGAAATTTCTTTAAGAAAAAGAATCTTCGTTCACAAGAATGTGACAGTATATATGAGTCTGAGGTTGAGGAGGTTGAAGAGACAAAGAACTGCAAAGATCATGGAGAAAATTCTATGGTGGCAGATGCCAGTAGTTCTCAGAAAAAGGAAAAAATGGCATTGATGAAAAAGAAGAAGTTGAAGGAAGAGTTGATATAAAAGTAGAGTTAGAGGCTCATCTTGAAGAGATAGATGTTTGGAGAGAGAAAACAGTGAAATGAAACAATGTAGTTTGTGACCCCAAACTCTATATGTAGAAATAAGAAGAAGATAATCTAAGTTGATGTAAATAATTAAGAAACTCAATTCAACAACACCAGATGACCTAGAATTGGTTAGTGAGTATAAATTCATGGTTGAAGAACATAAAAGGGAGTTTGATGGATTGAAGAACACAATGAAAGATGAAATCAATCACATCAAATAACATGAAGAAGAATTTGTTTTCTTGCGGAAAAAGGATAAGAATCCAGAAAAACTCTTGCCACCTACTATGACATTAGGAAAGAATATCACACAGAAAACTGAGAAGCTGAAAGTGGAGCATTGTGGTTTCGCAGAAAGGAATCAACAATTATGTTCAGATGCTAAGACTACTTTGGGGATTGACTAAAAACAAAAAAAAACTATGAAAACTGAAGTCATCCCGCAACCACCCATTCTGAGATTAATAGTGGATTTGGGCATGAAATAGAATTCAAGGATTCTGATAACCCAATGAAGACCTAGTGGTGCAGAAGTGACGTGCAAGAATTCATCTTATATCAGGTGTTATTGCTATGGAAATATGGGTCACTCCCAAAATGTATGTTTTGTAACTAAGAGGTACAGAAGAGAACAAGAGAAATAGTGGCAGCCAAAAAGAGATCAATACTCTAAAATATCATTCAAGGGTCACTGTTTTTCATGTGAAGGATTTGGAAATCTATCTAGATATTGTACATGGGTTATGAAGAGGAATGTTCCAAAGCATAACCAAACTATTTTCAAGAAGTAGATAAATAAATCAGTAGGTGATTTGAAAATGAAGAATACATTTGTAGTCTTCCAAGATGAAGCTAGTCCATCATACTCTGAGAAATATCAATATTCTCAATCTATGTCGAGTGTGAAGGAAAAAATATGGATCAAGAAGAAAATAGCTGAGAAGGCAGTGGTTGATGAAATTGATCTTAAAGCATCAGACCATTCTGGTATATGGATCCTTGAAAGAAGATTCACATCCCATAGGGCAGGTAATAAGGATCTTTCTACAGGCATAAAATATGAAAAATAAAGAGTTTTCACGTTTTGGAATTATGAAGGCCTGAAGATTATTTTCTTGAGAAAGGACAAGTTTGGGGTAAAATAAATTAGACTTTTTGATGTCTTAGTAGTATAAGGTATTAGTCACAATTTACATAGCATCAGTCAGCTATGTGACTTAGGGAATTTTATAAGGTTTACTAAGAAAATGAATGTCTTCAAAGGAAGATATGGTGTCGTGATTATTCTGGGAAAATGAAAAAAGGTAAATCTCTACCTGGTAAGTGGAGAAGATGATATGTGCTTTCTGTCCAGAGCAGAAAAAACAAGTTTTGGTATAAACGACTTGGTAATCTATGCCAACCATCCCTGGAAGATTTGTTAATGTGTGATGCAGCATGAGACCCCCCTAAGATATCATGTGATCATACACATATGTGTGATTCATTTCATAAAGGTAATATCATCATAAATACATACACGGAAAAAGAAAATAAATCGACAAGAGTGCTTTAATTGGTGCATGTTGATATTTATGGACCTATCACACCAAGAGACATTGAAAAAAAATAGATATTACATTATTTTAATTGATGAATATAGAATAATGGCATGAGTATTTGTCTTTTCACATATGTCAGGTATGTTTAGTTTTATAAAATAGTATCTAAAGGAATTATAAATGATGCTTGGGAAGAAAATTCTAAAGTTTTGAACTGATAATGGTACAGAATTTACAAAAACTCAGGTGGAAGACTATCTCAAGAAACATGGGATAAGGTATCAAGTTTCTTCAGTAAGAACTACTCAATAGAATAGAATGTTTAAAAGGATAAATCATATCATCAACAGTATGGAAAGAACAAATCTTAATGAAAATGAACTACCAGAGAAATTTTGGAAAGAAGTAGTATTGACAAAGGTGTCAATTTCTAACAAGGCTCTATTATGTCCAAAGGAAGGAAATATTATGTATGAAATGTGGTATGGAATTAATCCAATAGTGTAGTAATTTAGAATATTTGGAAGTATGTTCTTTATATTCAATAAAGAAAAAAATAGGAATTTTGAGTCACATGAAGATGAGGGAATATTCCTTGGCTATTCAGTAAAAAAGAAAATCATATAAATTCTTTAATAAAAGGATGGGAAAAGTAGTTGGGAGCAATGATGTCACTTTTGCGGGAAATGAAGAGAATATTCAACAGCATAGTGAACAATTTCCTAAGGAAAGTGATTAGGAGGAAAACAACATAGGGGGAATAGAAGTGGAAGATGCTGACTCAAAAGAAGATACAGATAATGAACTAGATGAATTCAAGTCTATATCTGTGAATAATACAAGGAGTAAAACTAAAATTGATAGCCATAATATCATTGGTGATCATTCATATCCAGTTCGTACAAGAAGAGTGAAATCACTACAGCAGACATATTTCCTATATTAGGTAGAGCCTAAATTTTTTGATGATGTAGCTGAAGATGAAAATTGGTTTCTAGATATGAATGAAGATCTATATCAGATTAAGAAGAATCATATGTGGGAGATTTTTTCAAGGCCAACAGATAAGAATGTAATGGGGACTAAATGGTTATTCTACAACAACATGAATGAATATGGTGTAGTTATTCGAAATAAAGCATGTCTTGTGTTCAAATGATACTCCTAGATAGAGGGTATTGATGTTGATGATATATTTTCACCTATTTCAAGGCTAGAAAAAAATCATATTATTCTTGCCCATTGTAGTGAAACCAAAGTTCAATGTGTTCTAGATGGATGTGAAGTTGGCATTTTTGAATGGGGTTCTGGAAGAAGAAGTGTATATTGAACATCCATATGGTTTTCTCGATCATGAAGATGATAAAAAAGTTTTGGTCAGGTGAAGGAGGGTTTTTATGGGTTGAAGAAAGAACCAGGAGCATGGTATTCAAGGCTAGATTTGTTTTTAAAGAATCTTTATTTTTAATTCAGTGGATTTGATTACAATTTATTTGTGAACAATGATAGTAATCATTGTATGGTGGTGGTGGTATATGTTGATGATATAACCTTTAGAGGATCAGATGAAGCATGCTGTAGACAATTTTTTGAATTCATGAAACATGAGTTAGAAATGTCTATGATTGGTGAGTTGACATATTTCCTTGGCCTATAGGTTACACAAGGAAGTAGTGGAACTTTAATTTCTTAATCCAGATATTCTAAGGAAGTTTTGAGAAGATTTGGAATGAAAAATTCCAAGGATATGAAAACTATGGTTGGTACCTAGATGAAACTTTCAAGCGAATATGATGGCATGACAATTAATATCACAGAATATAGGCAGATTATTAGAAGATTACTATACTTAATAGTGATAAGACCTAATATTGTATTTTCCACAAGCCATGTAGTGAGGTATCAAAACAATCCCAAGGAAATACACATGCTTGCAGTAAAAAGAATACTTCAGTATATCAAGGTCATAGTGTACGTTAGATTAATTTATAATGACAAGTCTCATCAAGATCTATTGGGATACACATATGCATATTGGGTCGGTTCATCGGATGATGGGAAATAAAAGTCATTAGGTTCTTTCTATCTTGGTGGATTGTGTATTTCTTAGCTAAGAAAGAATAATGATTGCATTTCATTGAGTACTGTAGAAGCTGAGTATATCGTGGCCACACAAGCATGCACACAACTATTGTGGATAAAGTAGCAGCTTGATGATATGGGAGTTGAAGTGAAGTCTCCAATTGGATTCTAGTGTGATAAGTCAAGTGCTATCAATATTAGAAAAAATCTTTTCCATCACTCAAGGAAAAAGAACATTGAGATCAAATATCATTTTATGAAGGAGAAGGTGGAGCAAGGGCTTGTGAAATTGGAGTATGTTCCTACAGAACTACAGGTTGCAGACCTTATGAAAAAGGTGTTACCTAGAGAAGCTTTTGAGAGGAATCTATTGGCTCTGGGAGTTCAGTCGACTCCCTACACTTGAGAGAGAGTGGATGTGGGACATTCCCCTCTCCCTGAGGTATAGTGTGTTTTTTCCTAATTTATTTATCTGTGTTCTCTACTTTGTTGTAGACAATAAAAGAGTGACCTTTCGGTTTTTTGAAAAGGGGGGAGAAATAGTGACTCCTAAAGAGGGAGAAACTGTGGAAAAAAGAAGGTAGAAAATGTACTTTCCAAAGATGTGGGGGAAGCTGATAGGTGGAGCAATGGGATAGGGGGAGTTAAACATGATAGTTGAAGCCTATAGGGGAGAAACATGATGAGAATTATTCAGTGTTCAAAATGATCAGCCAGAGCATGGCTTGGACAACACAAGAACCAAATAAGTGAAGAAGGAGGAGTATTAAAACTAATGATGCTATATGTGATCAATAAAAAAATATATATCAAGATAGATGAAGCTTGTGATGAAATCGGTTTATTAGTATCAGTATGGTATCAATAATTGGTTTCTCAAATGAAGTAATTCATTGATGAGATTTTCAGTGTACTCTTATTTCTCATATAGACCATTACTCATGTGATCATAGAGTATGTGTTGAGTAATTCCTTGATCACTATCAGAATTGCAAGAGGCGAATGGTAGATGAACATGGAAAGAGTTTTAGTCAGGTACCGAAGTGAAGATAATTTTTATGAGATGATTTTTCAACAAACCCAAAGAGGGTTATTGTTGGGAAAAATTCCTCAAGGTAACATTCAAGAATTTTTTAAGTGTTTGTGTTTGTTGAAAAGGTGGGGTTTTTTACGATAAAAAGGGTTTCTATGGTGATTTTTAAATTTCCATAGATATTTTTGACAACCTATGTGGATGAAGAACCATGTTAGAGGAATGGTCGATCTGGAGGCGGTACAAAAGAACAGATACAAAGTGGCGTAATTTTCTAGTGTTTTCCAAATTTTTGGGCCTCAAAATCGGGAAATAGAGATAGGTGATTCTGGAAATGGATGTTTCATGAAAGATTGAAGATGGTATGGGAACTTTCGTGCAAGGAATGTTTCAAGATCATAACATCGAAAAATTTCAAAGGAATGAAATGCACGAATGATTTGTAAATGTTCGTGAAAGATGAGGTTGCATAAAAGAAAATTGTGTGCCCAATGAGACATCAAATTGGGATTTGTGTGCTCTAAGAGGATCTTGTGTGACATGGTGAATCTTCCGTGCAGGGGTTGATGACACATATAAATAGGATGTGACCCCCCCCCCCTCATTCAAATCAGCTTGAAACTTAGAGAGAATCCAAGCTCTAGATCATGTAATAATTTTAAGTAAAGGGAGTTTCGTGAATGATTTTGAGTTTCACGCAAGCTAAGAACATTGTGTGAAAGATTTGAGTTCTGCGTAATATTGATGTTACATGTAAGGGGTGATTCATAAAAAAGGTGCAATCTTGTGCACAAGGAATTAAAGTTTCATGCAAGATGCAGTAAGGGTTTCATGAAAGATTTGAGTTTTCCCAATATCACTGTGGTAATATTGTATTCATCAGTAGATGAAAGTGAAACATTAATATATCATCTACATATAGTGGATTATGTATTCATTTTTGATAATGAAGAGACCTACATGTCTATAAACCATGATTTTGTCTTCCGAAGAAGTAGTGAGCTCACTTTAGTTGAGATAGAAATGATTTGTAAAATTGTGAATGGTTATAAACCAGAAAGGACAGTGAGTTCGCTTCGAACTTGTAAATAGCAGTCCACTTTTAGTGGATTGGGAACATCGACACATTTCTGGTGTACGCCCCTTGGTCATATCCTAGTTAGGGTGAACCAATTAAAATAGTTGTGTCATGTTCATTCTTTAAGATTTGTTCATACTCTGAAAAGGGATGGAGAGAGAAGAGAGTTTTTTCTAACAAAGAGACAAGATAAAAGGGGTGGTTGTTTTAATCTGGCATACCCTAATTCACCCACCTCCCCCCTGTTAGGGTATCTAGCCTAGTGGACCTAAAATATTTCTGTCATGATGGAGACTCCATTATGCAATTTACTTCTTGAGTAATTTTGCATTGGTGGGAGGAGTAATATGCTCACTATCCATAGTGACCAGAGAGTATGCACCATTAGTGTAAACCATGTGAATGAAAACATGTCCCTCCTATTTGGGCTCCAACATTTGTGGATTCTTACTAGGTATCATTACAGTTCTCAAGTAAAATACTGAATCACCTTATAAGAAAGAGTGAAGGAAAAATTTATTGTCTAAATCCCTGGCTATCTTGTTCTGATGCATCTCTATATTGTGCAAGGCACAAAGCCTCTTCTCATCAAAAGATTTCAGTTCACACAGATGGATTTCAGTTACTTTTTTTGGTGCCTATTGATCATAGAAGGTTGTGCATAGTGATGGTAACTGAATATTGATGGACAAGACTACCTCTGTTCAATACAATAGGGAATATGGACTCACTTAAGTATAATTACAGGTCGTTTTCCTGTAATCCCATAGATCATTGGGGAGTTTTTATGTCCAACTCTTCTTGTTCTGACCAAGAATTTTATACAAGATGTTAGAGAGGGTTTTTTTGAACACCTTTATATTCCCATTTTATTTCATATGATAGTGAGAGGTATTATTAGAATGTATATTGTACTTGGTGTTCATCTTCTTCAGCTCGGCTTCCAAGAAGTTGGTTCCATTATCAGTGATAACGGTTTGAGGGACTCTGAATTAGGGGATGATATTGGAGCTCATGGATTCAATGATAAAATGGGACTTAACTTCCTTGAGAAAAAATTACTCTACCCACATGAGAAAAAAATCTGTAAAAATTATGATAAACATGTATTATAGGTCTATTTCTAGTGTGTATGGTCCCACTACATTGAGTCCCCAGACCGTAAATTCCCAAGAGTACATAGTAATATGGAGAGGATCTGGAAGCCAATGCATGAAAATTTCATGTATCTGGCATACATGAAACTTCTTGGAAAACTTGATACAGTCATGAATCATGGTGGGACAAAAATATCCCAATCTTTGGATCTGATGAGAGAGTTTCAACCGGGCCTCATGAGCCTTATAGGAACTAGCATGAAATTTCTACCTAAACCTAATATATATTGACTCCTCGAATACAATGGAGGATAATAACATCAATCCCACATCTGTATAGGATCTCCTCAAGACTAGGACCACTCTAGAGGGTGAACTGTATTTCACAACATCAGATTCTCTCATGTTCGGCTCGGTCTGTCGGAAGATTACTATGTTGAAGATACTCAATAAAGGGAGTCATCTAGTCAGGGTCACCTTCCAATATTGTGGAAGGGGGGCATGGAGGTCCCGATGTGGAGGAATCAGTGGTAAAGTAACTTACCTTTGGGCCTTCATCATCATCTGGAGTGATGTGTATGATTACTATTTGATGTACCACATGGATAATCAAATCATCTTGGTTAGGCTCTATAAGAGATGCGGCAAGGCTAGCCAAGGCATTGGCTTGAACATTTTTCAATCAAGGGATATGATTAACTTCTATCTAAGAAGATAACTAGGCCATTTCCTAGAATGTACACTCTAACAGAGGTATGAGCTCTATTTTCCTGATGGCATAGTCACCGTTGATCTGCTTGATGACCAGTTCGGATTCCCCTTTCACATGTAAGAGGGGAACATCAATCTATAGGGATATCTTGAGACCAATTATGAGAGCCTGGTACTCTACCTTTTTGATGGTATAGACTTATGAAAACAGAAACAAACAGGGAATGATATCTTGTGAAGACGTGATGAAGATGATACCCAAGCATACTCTGTTGTTTCTGAGATCATTGAGCCTCATTTCTATAGGGATTTAGGAGCACCATCAAAGTGAATTTTCCAACACATAATGGATTGATACACTTAGAGGATTGCCTCAACTAGAATGTAAATATGCAGAGACTATACTATGGTGGATGGATGGGTGGAAAAAAATTTCTATCAATTTATATCCCCTAATAGCCTTCTGGGGGACAAACTTGATTTCGAACTGTTGAAGGGTCACAACCCACTGAGCTAGATAGCCTATCGACATGGGGTGATTCAGAATGTACTTCAGATAATCCACTCAGGACACCAGTTTTATCTCATGGTACTATAAGTAATGTCACAATTTCTTCACTGTGAATACCAGCGCAAGGAAGCTCTTCTCGATAGAGGAATATCTGGTCTCTACATCAAAAAGAATGCGACTAAGTTAGTATAAACTATTCTATGTTCCCTCATTGTTCTTATGGGAGAGAGGGGAACTGAGGGACCATTCTAGAGTGGTTACATAGAGGATCAACATCATTCCTGAAATGGGAAGCATCAGAACCAGAGGTTGTAGCAGGTACTGCTTGATTTCTTTAAAAGTAGTCTGACACTCCTCATCCCACTGATAATCAACACCTTTCTTCATGAGTAGGGAAAGGGATTACACTTTCCAGTCTTATTTGTGATGAATATTCATATATAGGCTAAGTGTCCTTGAATGCCTCAGATCTCCCGAATATTTCTTGGAGGAGACATCTGACTTATGGCCTTGATATTTTTCGGATTGATCTCAATGCCTCTGTTTCTATGAACGAAGCTAAGAAACTTTCTAGAGGTGACCCCAAAGGCACAATTTAAGGGGTTCATCATCAGATGGCATGAATGGAGGAAGCTGAATACTTTCTCAATATCTCTGTGATGGTTCTAATGCTAGAGTGAATTAACCACAAAATCATCCATGTAGAATTCTACTAATGTCCCGATAATGGGCATGAATATGGAGTGCATAGAATGCCGATAGGTGGCACTTGCATTCTTTAGACTGAAAGGCATTACCTAGTAGCAGAATGTACCTTTTGGTTCCTTGAAGGTGGAAGACTCTTAATCCTTAAGGGCCATCCAAATTTAATTATATCTTGAATACCAATATATGAAACAGATATTTTGTAACCTATCATTGGAAGAAATAAAAAATTCTATCATAGGAAGTGGAAAATCATCCTTTGGATAGTGATGGTTAATATCTTGGAAGTCCATGCAGACTCTAATATGTCTTTTATTCTTCCTGACAGGAAAAATGTTAGCTAACCATATGGGGTACAAGACTTCATTGATGAATTTTTCTTTAATAAGCTTATAAAATTTGGCCTTGACCCTAGCACCATGAGAAGGTTGCTTCTTTCAAGGAGGATATTTGATCCCAAGATGATTTTTTGGGACCCCTAGATGTTGGATGGAGACCTCAGGATCAATCCTTGAAATATTATCATAACTCTAGTAAAATACATCATGATGCTTCGTTAGGAAGTCCATTTATCATTATTTCTCTTATGCAGGCATTGTTATGGTCATCAGTGTTAGTTTAGGATCCATCTCAGTACCGAGGTTCACCTATACCAATTCATAGACTGTAGTGCAGATTCCCTCCTTGAATGTAGGAGGATCATCTTCTAAATCCTCTTCTTCATCCACTATGAGAGGATCATCAGAAGGACAAAACTCCTTCGAGTTAACAGATCCTGATGGGATACTAGTGCCAGCCTGAGTGGTAGTGGAAACCTCATCAGGGGACTCCAGCACTTCTAAAATCATGGTGAAAAAATATTTCAACCCCATCCCATATGGCCTTTGATCCAAGGGGGAACATTTTATAATATCAAAGCAATAGTGGAAAGTCGTATTGAGATGGTTTATCCAAGCCTAGTGAAAAACGAGAAAGTATGACATGTTGTCATTGCAATGGGGTGGGCATCCTGATACATTATAGGGGTAAGAGGATCTAGGATTTCCTGAGCCTGATTTGTGTAGGAATATGAGGTGATCTCACAACATTCCTTAGACTTGGGAACATGCTTCCCCTCTTCCCCGAGACAACAAATCATTGCCCTGACTTTGGGTTGTGGCCTCCAATCGGTGAATCGGGAAAATGTAGGGGTCATCCATGTTTATCCATGGGTCATTCATATCCCTAGCATGTTCAACATTATTTCCCTGAATCTTATTTTACTTGATCTTGTATTAGTTGGAATCTAGGTAGCAGGCTTCGCAAGAGGAAAAGGGAGACGCATCACCTTGAATTGCACCTACTTGACCATTAAGGGAGTACATAAGGCAATGGTGATATGAGGAAGGTAATATCGCATGTAGGTGGAACCGTGGTCTACCCATCAACACATTTTAAGTAGTGTCTTTTGAGACAAAAAAAACATAGGGATGGAAACTAGGAAATTAAACTTGGTCTTTAGGAAGATCATTCCAACTGGTGTCTGATTCGTCCTGTTATAACCTTGAATCTTTAGGTCAGAGGGACTTAGATCTATTTCTGACAGCCCCATCTTCTAGAGTGTCTAGTTCGGGATAAGGTTGATCCCAAATCCCATATCTAAAAGACAGTGATGAACCTCCATCTTCTCCATATAAATATACTATGTCCGGACATTCCACATGCTCAACTATCTTATCATGGAAGGATTCTATGGATACTACTTTTATCTCAAACTAGATGGGGATTCTTAATTCCTCTGCATGGTCTTCACACATATCTACTAATAGGAAGATATCCCCAAGGATAAATATCTTCATAGTAATTTTGGGAAGATTCTTGAGGACATTATATTTCCATTCCAAGCAGACACTTCTGCTAAAAATAGGTCGCTCTATGGAATGAGGTATGATGGGAACCACTGGTTGAACCGCTAGATTCTAGCTAGTGTTGGGAATGTCCTGTTTCTCACTAGTCAAACCATATATAGTGGCTAATAGATGATTTCAAGATGACTGAGGTCCATCCAAAATGGAATATGGTTGATCACAGAATGGTTTTGGTAGCACTTCATGGTCATGTATTATAAGCGATGTTGGAGGAGGATATGATGAAATGATATGAGAAGCCTGTGTGTGTGGAGCTCTACATTGGGCCTACTATATGGTCTCAGTGGTGTTCATGGATTGGATGGAAGAACTAGCTAGTACATTTTGGAGATTCAAATACCCACAGATCCATCGACGCTCATGTCGACTGGGGATATTGGGAGGGTCCTCCTGTATCTCTTCATCATCAGTAACTATGTAAGTGTTTACCAGTTCGACGGAATTAACTGAATCATACCCCTAGTCATCACATTATGAATCCTCCATTATTACGTGGAATCTAGGGGAAATCCACATCTTTGGGGTTATGAATTCGCTGAGAGTATGAGACAGATTCAGCATAGTCAGAGGGCTTTATCTTCCCTTTATTCATCATTTCTTGCTCCCCTGAAAGGATGAAGGTTGATATGTTGATGATGAGGTTGTAAAAGATGGTATCATAGTGAATTCTAAAGTATCATGTTGATTCAAATGTGCATTAATAATTCCATGGGAAGTGGTGGCAGCCTTGCAATCCATTTGGTTGTCATATTTTTGAGACCCATGGTTAGAAACCTACTTCCATTCACCCTTTTTAGAACTGTCAGGTTTTATAAACACATATTCCACCTATGTCAGGGCTAGACCCAACCTGAATATGTTTTTATCATTATATTCTTGGATCTATTATTTAATCACATAGAACTTCTAGAGGGTGTGCCCAAGAAACCAGTGATAGGGCTTGTAATTTCAGTGATCATTGAGATCTGCCTCTTTAGACCTATTATATTTTAGAAACCGCAGGATTCCCATGTCCAAGGAAATTTAGAAATTACTAGGAACTTGAGACTCATTAAATGAGTAAGTCTAGTTCCTCCAATTTGAGAAAGGAGCTCTAGGAGCCTGGCCCTGATGGGAGCAGGCGAATCATGTCAAGGAGGTGGAACCTGATTATCTCACCTAAGTGGCAGCGGCATGTTACACGGGGGCGCCTTCCAACTTTGAGGTGGGATCTACTAATCCGGAGGCTATGCATGAGGTGGTGGAGCTTGGTAAATCTTTGTAGGTGGCTCTAATGGTAATAATTCTAGCTGCATGGTGGCCTCTATTTGTGTAACCATTATAGTCTCTGCTTTAGAGGCTCTTCTTGCATGAGCTACAGAATGAAATGAATATGCCTACTTGGTTTGTTGTAAGGCTTCTTCTAAACATTGAGATTTGTCATAGAAATCCCATAACCCACCTAGGATGTCATGGGTGATGAGAGAAGGGTCCATTTAGGTCTTTAAATTCCCCATAAATATCATTAGGATCTATTCATAGGTTAGTGGCATATCAAGGGAATATGTGAGGCCCTCCAACCAAGAGACAAAGTCTGCGACGTACTCGTCTGGCCTCTAATTTCACTTGAAGAGGTCAGAAATGCTTTTATTCTAGGTCATGGAACTAAACTGGTAGAGAAACCGCATATGAGGACCCTCCCAACCATCTATTGACCCAATGGGTAACTGGTTGTACTAAAAAAATTTGGGCCTTTCCATTGTCTGTACTACACATCAAAGCATGGCGGCCACCTACTACGCCCCAGTTCCCAGCATAGGTCCACATCTTGAAATTAAGTGGACCAAATGCAATAGTGGATCACCCATACCATTAAAGAGAATAGAGAGTAGTATTTCTAAAACCTGTGGAGTGATGGAATATTTTCCACTCATGTTAGATATTGATTTCCATCAGGAAGGATTTCAACTTGTTCATTTTATACGGCCTTGAGGTGAGAAATAAGGACTGTCATTGGATTATCTGGACAAGGATTCTGATCTTGACGAGGGTCCCTAACCATCAATGTGTTGGTAGGTTCTTAAAAATGGTAAGATTTCCTAGTATCTCGTGGGGTGACTGGAAGATTTACCCAAGGAGGGGGGGGGAATAACCTGTAGAGTGGATGGATGGATCTGTGGAGCAGGCGGTAGAACTTGAACTAGGTACCAAGGAAGGTTTTCATGAAATTCATGTGGATTGGGTGATGCATATCATGGACACTTGCAATAAACACCAGCCTCTACCCTATCTAGATGGGCAGGGTAATCGAGATCACTATGAGGAAACTCACTATAATGATGTTTTACCTTCCCCTGCCCCTATTTCCTGGGTTGAGGATTACCATAATATGGCCACCATTCCATGGTGCGCTCGGTGAGGATCTAATCAACCATTTTTTTCTGTTCATCAAGCTATTGATACAATGCCACCTTTTTAGGTTCATCTTCCATCTTTTTCACTATTCCAGAAGGGTTGGAGGGTTTGATAGTCCCAATTTGTTCTTTTCCTTTTCTAGTTTATCAACCGAGAGTCAATGACTCAGAAGGTGCAAGATGTCTAAGAAAAGTTCTTTGTTGGAGAGTATGAACACCTACAATATCTACCTGGTGTTTTACTACCCTAGCGGGCCATTCTTATTCTCTAGGACTAATGCCAGTGCCCCCTTTTAGGTATATCTCAAGAACGACCAGCTTCACTATGAAGATTCCCAAAGGCATATCCTCGATATCACCGGGTGAACCAGGCTGGCACATGATAGGAAAAAAATATAAGGTAGTAGACTACCCCCATCCATGGATCTGGACATGTGGGGAAGCCTCTTTGATAACTTTATAGAGAATAGTGAATCTATGTATGCATTGTTGCTGGAGTGTCTAATTATAACCAGGTGACACAGGGTGCTGAGCAACAGGAAGCATGACCAACTTAACCAGGCGACATTGTAGGCCAATGTCATCATACTGTTCCGGGCTCTTGGGATAAGCTAACCACTGACAACAGAGATGGAAATTCATCATCTCTAGGGTTCGGTAGAGGCCTATAACTTCATATTGGGTATGAGAATCTGTAATGTTGAAATTTTCGGTTTCAATTGACCATAACATCTCTATGAAATGGTCCACTGTGAGAATGTACCAGATAATTCTTGACTCAGACTTGGAATATGGTAATTGATTACCCCACTCTTTGACTGGAATAAATTGTGAGACCAATAATAGCACTGAAGTTGACAGTTTTTGTGGTATAATGGTCAAGGGAGAGTACATCACACAAGCTGATAAGACACTGCATCTTGGGCAGTCTTCCAAATAATGCACTGATTGCACCACCACATCCCTATATTATAGACTAAGTACCACTGCTTCCCATGTAGGGGTTGCGATCATTAGTGGTGGGTCATGTTGTTTCTTGTCCTCTATTGGTCCCCAGAACAACTCTCTGTGATCTCGTATTGAGGTAGATAATGATCCTATTGACGATAAAGATGATTTCACAACTAGGCCCTGGAAAGGGGCTAAATCTTCCTCTTAAAATATGTATATTTAGAGAGATGCATGGAACTAGTGGACCTCACTTTCCAGAAGGATGGGGTTGATACGCCTTGTTCCTTCCCCAACCACTAACATAGAGGATCATAGTGAAGGTTCCGTCATTGAATCGCACTCCTCTTCAGAATATAAAAAGCAGACGAGTTTGATTATGGTTTGAGGTTTCTAAGGATTCTTCCTCTAGTGGTAACAGACTTCCCTCCTTCCCCATGACAGTTCTTCTGGGTAGGGTATATTTTTGACATGGGGAGGAAATCCTCTTAGGTTGGTGTTGGAGTGGGGAGGAACTCCACTCATACAAACCAGGCTGCTATAAGTACTTGGGAGAATATCAAATGAAACATTGGGAGGACCTCCATGATTGAGGGTGTTGTAGGGGGGAGGGCCTCCACTGGAGTTGATAAGCACATGGTGAGGGCCTCCATGGTGGTCATCCGTAGTGCAGGGAGGACCTTTGAATCGACCGAATTTGGTAGTTGTGGTATGAGGAGGGCCTTTGTTCTGACCATACTAGATATGAGAAAAACCTTTGTAACGATCTTTGATGAAGTGGGGAGGTCCTCCACTAGAGTCGATGAGAACATGGGGAGGACCCCTATGATGGTAGGTGATAGTTCAAGGAGGATCCATGCATTGATAACGTGGAAGACAAGGGAAATTTTCATACCTAAGACTAGGTGCATGGGGAGGACCTTCATGCTAATTTTTGATGAATTAGGGAGGGACTCTATTGGAGTTGATGGTGGTGGAATGGGGAACACCTCTATACTAAATACAGGAGTAGGGAGGACCTCCAATCTGTCTAATGATGCTATGGGGAGGACCTTAATACTAGATTTCATCATTTTGGATCTCCCCGTGACAGCTACTACTTTCACCAGTGACCGAGGAGGTCAAATCAACCTGCTTGTGAGGTTTCTAGAGCCTCACATTGAACTGAGCATGGATGAATCCCTACTCTAGGATAGATAAGTTCCCCTGCTCTGGGACAAAAATAGGAGGCCAATAGAACGCGCTAGTGGTGGTTCGGGCCACAGATGTTGTGGAAGATAATTCCCCCCGGTGGGTGTCTTCCTAATCTTTCACGTAACATTCACATCAGGTTAGATGAACTAGGTTCGACTATGAATGGGTATGGACCACCTACTCCTTGGTCCATGGGTCTGGTTAGAAACACTAACGCGGCTGGGTGGGAGCCCTCCTCATTAGATCCCTAGATGAAGTCCAAGTCAGGTGGACTCAAACATCCCATACTTCATCCTCATAAGGGATAGAATCATAAGAGAGATCTGTTTATATTCTCTCAAATATTTTGAAGGCCAAAGTGTGGAGCAGCATCTCCCTACACAACCCTTGGAGGCGGCGGCACTGATGGGGCATGGAGACCTCCAGGTCTTGTCGGTCCATGTCACTTGTTAGGATAACCCCATCTTTTTTTTATTGACGGGAAATATTATTTATCACCCTCCTTTGAATAAATTTAGAGGATGAGATGGGGCATGAACACCCAATTTCTATGGTCCTGCAAGTTATCGTAGAAGAGATGGAGTCATGCGGGATAATTGTGTCAGCATTTCCCTTTCCCCTGCATCCACGGGCGAGAGGTGATCGGTTTCTTGTAGCTGTATCTTGGGTCCTGGAAATAATGAAAATTAAGCGGTAGGTACAGATAATAAGAAAGTGATTCCCAATTCCCAAGCATCATTCAGTATTCCATGGCAGAATAGAAAGATCCATGCTAACAATGTCGCATACCGGGATTCCCAATGATCAACTACCCCAAATCCTGGTGAGTTTCATGTGAGGCCCACTATTTTCTTCGCAGTACCTAGCACCGGATAGCTGGATCCAGTGACATGCTTATATTCTAATGTATAAAATGATACTAATATCCATATTAAGGAGAAGAAATTCATTTCAGGTTCACTAATTATGTTTCTAATGCTTTTTCTTGGATGTGCATCCATCTGGGGGGACGCAATGATTGTTTCCCCGCATTCCTTCTTTCCAAAGTTGGGCAGAATTCATTTCTTATTCAGTGATGTTTTTCCTTTATTGAAACAAGATGATGGGATGTAAGTCTCTACTTCTGTGGATTCTTCCTCAGAATTCATCACCTAGTCCAAGTCTCCCATAATGATTAATACATTGTTCCTGAAACTCTTCCCAGTGCCATAAATATTTGGATTCTAGTTAATTGCACAACTTATATTAGGACATTCCATTGGGTCAAGTCAGTGTAGCAACCATTAGTCGAAGGAGTAGTCACATTTGGAATTACTAGTGTGTCTCAGTGCTGAAACACTGGTACACCTAGATTTATTCCCCTTATGATAAGGCTTCTTAAGGGCATGAAAGCCTGAGACATCCCACATCGAGTGTAGAGAATTGTGTTCCATAGGCATATCTATAAGGTTTTCCTCATCTTCCCATGTTTAACATGGGGTATTTTGTTTGTTTAACATCTTGCGGTGACAGATCAAACTAATCCGAACACTTATGGGAGTGGATCAGATGGGTGTGTCCCTAGGAAGGAGAACATGATATGTTTACTAGATGGGTGGATCAAGATGCCCAATGAGGATGGATCATAGGATGATTGGGTCCCAAAAAAGGGGACACCAAGGTTTACCATTTGTTGGGATTGAACCTCAGGGTGGCTTTTTATATACCCTATTTATAGAACATGGATCAAAACCCACTTAGTTCTAGAGGGGGAATCATGGGATTGGGTAGTACACAATAGAAAACATCCTGAAGACATGTTGGGGCTTACAGAGGGATAATGGACCAGGTGCTACAAAGAAGCAATGAGATGACTGGTTCTTAGACATGGTAAGCTATCCGAATGGATGGCATGATTTCATCAGGATTTAGAGGTCTGTGTGGAATCAGTATGGATATGCATGGAGTGTAAAATGATGGAATGATTGGGATGGAACTGATGTGAAGATTATGGTGATGTTGGGATTGAACCTTCGAGAGGCTTCATGCATATCGTTGTGGCAGGGAATCAATATCCACATAGTTTGGTGTGGTGATGGGACACCTAAGGAGGCAGACCATGACAATTGATGCATTTATGAGACCCAAAGGATGTATAACCTTCAAGTGTGGTAATGGCCTTCCCAAAACACAAAGGCTCCAGGGAGGGACTAGGATGGGACATGAGTGATGGTCATGAACATCAAGGAGACTTCCTACATATCCTTTTGGTAGGGAATCAAAGTGTACATAGTTTGTGATGGGGCATAAAATCAAGGTGTACTCAAAGGACAACAACTCGATGAAATGTTGGGTATTAAGCATGGTTAGTAGACTATCATAAGAGGGACACTCTTGGTTGGATTATTATGGATTAATTATAGGGATTGCACATGGTTACCTTCATAGAAATTATCTAACACCACTAAATGGTGGACCAAGGATGTGGATCCCAACAAAGGGGACACCGAAGTTTACCAGTGTTTGGAGTTGATCATTATGGAGGCTTCCTATGTAACTTGTCTTAGGAGACTAGGATCAAAACCCACATAGTTTGAAATCATACAGTTTAGTGTCATGCAGGATAAAAGGGGCATACCGTTTAATATCATGCGGGATGTGGGTGAACCAACATGAAGTAGTTGAGACCAATGGGTGATGATCTTGAACCTCGAAGAGGATTACTATGTACCTTTCTTAAAAAAGGGAAAGGATCAAAGTCTACGTAGTTCGGTTATAGGGGTGGGGCTTACACACTAAGGTGGAACAAAGAGGATTTCATGGTTGATGCTTACTCAAAACCCACATGAGACTTTCATGATGTGAGAAACAATAGGCAACAAAGACCTAACAATTGCATCGTGAAAGGTGCATCCACGAGGAATGGAGTAGTTCTTACTCATGGTTATCGACCCAAGAAGAGGAATATTAGGACTTAATTTGAGAGGGAAGCCTGAGTAGGGGTCTAGATGTATGAGGTGGATATGGTCACCTTACCCAGAACACCCTATCGAGTTGAGTCAGGGCGGATGCAAGGGCCGCCTGAGGTGCGCATGGAAACAAAGCTCAGAGAGAGAGGGGAGCGATAAGGTGTTGGTTCTCATCCATTTCACAGTCTTATATAGACTTGTCACTTATGTGATGATCAAATTTTAACGGTATGTGTCAAGGAAATGGGTTCTTGAAAGTTTAACATCATGTAGCTCAAATGTTGGGGATTCACTCCTCACCCCTAGGACTTACATAACTAGAACACTTTAACCCTTTATGAAGGGAAGGCACTAGTAATGTGGTATGGAGATGGAGTTTTGGAGTGATCTATTGGGGGGTCCACATTAGCGTGGAGTTCCCATGTGAAGAAGTGTGTGGAAAAGCAACTCAACATGAAGCACCACCCAAGGGACTTTGAAATCACATTGTACAAGCCTGGAGAGACTCACGGGAGTAGGGTTCATGAAGCAACATGCCTTATAGAGAGAGGATTCATAAAGATCATGGGTTTTTAGAGTATAGGGTCTCACAGAGCACATGTATTTGTAGAGATCATGGACTTGCAAAGCATAGGGGCTCATAGAGCACATAGATTCACAGAGCTCATGGGCTCACAAAGCACAAGGTCTTTCAGAGCACATGTCTTTGCAGAGCTCATGGGATCACAGATCACAGGGGCTTGTAGAGAACAAGGGCTTGCATAGCACAGGGGCTTGTAGAGAATAGGGGCTCACAGAGCACTAGGTTTCACAGAGAACCGGGCTTTGCAGAGTATCAGGATTCACATATCTCATGGGATCTCAGAGCATAGGGGCTCATAGAGCACTGGGATTCATAGATCTGACAAGATAATAGAGCATATGGGATCACAGAGCACTAGGCTTCATAGTGCTCATGGGCTCGCAGAGCACTAGGCCTCAGAGAGCTCATGGGCTCATAGAGCATAGTGGATCACAAAGGATGTGACTTCACGAAGAGGGAAACATTGTGAAGCATAGTGTCCCAGCATAAGCATGGAGTACACATGTGTTTGGAGGGTGATTTTCAAATCTTGGGTGCTTAGAGAATTCCTAAGTACCCAAAGGGGTCTCCTTTCTTTATTTTGGACAATAAGATTCATGAAGGGCATCACTTCTTGAAATAGGGGTAGATCTGAGCAAAGGAAAAGGGTTTTCACAATTCTGAATTACCGCCGATGATTCATTTTCCAGGTTGGTTCACAAAGAAAAGAATACTTCGCAATTTTGTAATTCTAAATATGAAAGGTCGGGGTCTGGATCCTTTGGAATGGGGAGAACCCGATATTTATAGGTGCTAGGGGAGCATGATGTTCTAATGGTGTACTGTAAAGTGACTTGTGATCTACCATCAGAGGCATATTTCATCAAGTTTTTTGGAGTCAGGAAGTCGATCGTCAAACCCTCTATGGTACATAGGCTTCCTTCATTCCCTCTATGGTAGTCATAGAGGCTTCTATCAATTTTTATGGACTCACAGAGGCGATCATCTTTCCCTCCACAGTGTAGAGACTTATATCATGTTCTTCGTAGCTGCGGATTCGATTGTCACTCTTCTCTGCGTCATGCGAAGAAAAGGCCTCATATTTGAGCTGACTAGGGTGCTAAAGGGATTTGTGAGGGTTCTTCACGAAGCATCTCCTTTGGAACCTGTTGTGTCCTTGATTCTTTTTTCTAATGCACATATTTTGGTGCCAATATACTTTATGTACTCGAACACCCTATGGGTAAATGATTGGTACATGATGTAATATTTGACCCTCTAGGGTATTGGTATGATATTTGTTGCTCTAGAAAATCCTAAGGGGTATTGATGTGATGGGATGTGGAATTATATAGCTGCAGTAGGTGGAGGTTCCTAGAGGTGAAGTCATAGTCGATGGAAATGTTAGGTGGTTATATGTAGTTGTTGGTGGTATTTGGAAGTTCGAAGAGATTCATAGTGGTGGTCATGTGTGGTATGGGGAGGGAATTATATTTATGCTCTATATTTCCCCAATAATGTATTATGATAAATATGATGCAAATTTCATTTTTATAGGTGGGGGTGTACACTGAACGAGGAGGGAATGAGGTTGATGTACTTCATGTTTACATTACCCACTACTTATTATTGGGGTAAAGAGAAGTTGTGGTTTTGGGATCTTGAGGTTGTGGAATCATGTGATGATGTATTTGAGGCTTCTATTGGATTATTGTGTCTTTCATGTCCTATTGACATTGTGTCTTACTATTTATTACAATGCTTATTTTTGTTTTCTATTAGTGATTTTGTTTGATTTTTTCCAAGATGATTAACACCCATGTCTACTCTTTCATATTTATTTCACATGGATGTTTATTTTTTTAAGAGTATGATCCTATTGATTACTCCCAAAGTGTTCATCTCACCATATTTTTCCAAGTATTTTCAGGATATATCATTGGATTCGAAGATATTTTTTGGTTTTCTTAGATGGATTTGGTATTTGTATTAGAGTTTGGAGTTCCTCTTTCTTGAATATTTCTTGAGTTTTTACATTTGAAATGGTAGTATCGTTTGGGTTATAGGGAAAATTAGTTATGTAATGGAAATTACTTGGTGTTGATGGGTGAATATCCCCTTATTTCTTATCCTTAAGTTCTTTTATGAGGAAAATTCCTCTTATACATGTGATTTATAGACCCTGAGTGCTAGTCAAAAACCTATGACCTATTGGATATGATATTTAGGGGTTACTATCTCCCTATCTCTATAGTCAGCCCCCTTTGTAGGGGGTTTGACAGAGTGGTATTGAAGGCACTACGGGAAAAAAGGGCATTTGCGACGGGTTATTTGCGACAGGAATAAATCCCGTCGCAAATAGTCATGTTAAAAACTTATTTGCGACGGGGTTATTTGCCCGTCGCAAATAAGTAGCCTTTTGCGACGGGACAGATTTCCCCGTCGCAAAAGGACTGGCGCGGTTTGCGCGCCAAATCGCGGGAAACTTATTTGCGACGGGGGAATATTCCCGTCGCAAATAACCGGCGGCGGTAAAAGGTATTTGCGACGGAAATATTCCCCCGTCGCAAATAGTATGTCGGCAGGTGGTTATTTGCGACGGGTCCCGTCGCAAATAACTATTTACCCGTTGACCGTAATAAATGTTGGCTAAGGTATTTGCGACGGGTACCGTCGCAAATAATACTATTTGCGACGGGATACCCGTCGCAAATGCGCCCGTCGCAAATAATCTAACCTATAAATACCCCCCATCCGTTTTTTTCATTTCATTCTCGTTCTCTATCTTCTCCTTCTCTCAAAATTATATTTCGAGAGTTCAGTTTATTTCCAGTTTAATATTTTTTCTCCGGAGCTGATATTAAAGTTTTGAAGAACGATCAGAGCAGATCAATTTTCAAGGTATTTATGTTCATTTTAATTTAATATTTATTTTTAATTTTTTATTAGTTTCAATTATTCTTAATTAGTTGTAATTTAATTATGTTTACATTGTTTTATTACTTAATAAATTTAAATTATTAGTATTGTTCATAGTTAATGGTAATTAGGAATAATTAGTAATAATTTTTAATAATTAAGAATAAATATTAATAATTAGTAATAAATACCAATAATTAAGAATAATAACATTATTACATTTTTAGTCTATTTTTTTATTAATATTAAAATAATATAATTTTTTATATATATACAATTCTCTTTTCATCTGTGTGTTTGCTGTCTTCACATGTATTATTTGTATGTGGAGATAGAAAACGCACAAATGAAAGGAGAATTGTATATAAATTAGAAAATTATATTATTTTAATATTAATAATAAAATATATTAATAATGTTATTATTTGTAATTATTGGTAATTATTCCTAATTATTGATAATTAATCATTTAATTACTAATAATTAGGAACAATTATCAATAATTATCTATAATTAAGAATAATTAGTAATAATTAGTAATAATTACCAATAATTAGTAATAATTAGTAATAATTATCAATAATTAGTAATAATTACCAATAATTAGTAATAATTACCAATAAGTAGTAATAATTACCAATAATTAGTAATACTTACCAATAATTTGGAATAATTACCAATAATTAACAATAATTAGTAATAATTAGTAATAATTACCAATAATTACCAATAATTACCAATAATTAGTAATAATTAGTAATAATTACAAATAATTACCAATAATTAGGAATAATTAGGAATAATTAGTAATAATTAGTAATAATTATTAATAATTAGTAATAATTAGTAATAATTAGTAATAATTAGTAATAATTAGTAATAATTAGTAATAATTAGTAATAATTAGTAATAATTAGTAATAATTAGTAATAATTAGTAATAATTAGAAATAATTAGTAATAATTAGTAATAATTAGGAATAATTAGGAATAACTAGTAATAATTAGAAATAATTAGGAATAATTAGGAATAATTACCAATAATTACCCATAATTACCAATAATTACCAATAATTACCAATAATTACCAATAATTACCAATAATTACCAATAATTACCAATAATTAGTAATAATTAGCAATAATTACCAAAAATTAGGAAAAATTAGGAATAATTAGGAATAATTACCAATAATTAGTAATAATTAGTAATAATTAGTATTAATTACCAATAATTAGTATTAATTACCAATAATTAGTAATAATTACCTATAATTAGGAATAATTACCAATAATTAGTAATAATTACCAATAATTAGTAAGAATTAGGAATAATTACCAATAATTAGTAATAATTAGTAATAATTACCAATAATTAGTAATAATTACCAATAATTACCAATAATTAGTAATAATTAACAATACTTACCAATAATTAACAATAATTGCCAATAATTACCAATAATTGCCAATAATTACCAATAATTACCAATAATTAACAATAATTGCAAATAATTACCAATAATTGCCAATAATTAGTAATAATTGCCAATAATTAGTAATAATTGCCAATAATTACCAATAATTAGTAATAATTAGTATTAATTACCAATAATTAGTATTAATTACCAATAATTAGTATTAATTACCAATAATTAGTAATAATTACCTATAATTAGTATTAATTACCAATAATTAGTAATAATTACTAATAATTAGTAAGAATTAGGAATAATTACAAATAATTAGTAATAATTACCAATAATTAGTAATAATTAGTAATAATTACCAATAATTAGTAATAATTAGTAATAATTACCAATAATTAGTAATAATTACCAATAATTACCAATAATTAGTAATAATTAACAATACTTACCAATAATTAACAATAATTGCCAATAATTACCAATAATTGCTAATAATTACCAATAATTATTAATAATTAACAATAATTGCCAATAATTACCAATAATTGCCAATAATTAGTAATAATTGCTAATAATTAGTAATAATTGCCAATAATTACCAATAATTGGTAATAATTACTAATAATTCCCTATAATTAGTAATAATTAATAATAAATATTAATAATTACCAATAATTAGTAATAATTATTAATAATTAGTAATAATTACTCATAATTAGTAATAATTACTAATAATTAGTAATAATTACGAATAATTAGTAATAATTACTAATAATTAGTAATAATTACGAATATTTAGTAATAATTACTAATAATTAGCAATAATTACTAATAATTAGTAATAATTAGTAATAATTAGTAATAATTACTAATAATTAGTAATAATTAGTAATAATTAGTAATAATTACTAATAATTAGTAATAATTAGTAATAATTAGGAATAATTAGTATTAATTACCAATAATTAGTATTAATTAACAATAATTAGTAATAATTACCAATAATTAGTAATAATTACCAATAATTAGTAATAATTATTATTAATTACCAATAATTAGTATTAATTACCAATAATTACCAATAATTATCAATAATTAGTAATAATTAACAATATTTACCAATAATTACCAATAATTACCAATAATTACCAATAATTAGTAATAATTACCAATAATTACCAATAATTGGTATTAATTACCAATAATTGGTATTAATTACCAATAATTGGTATTAATTACCAATAATTGGTAATAAATACCAATAATTGGTAACAATTACCAATAATTCGTAATAATTAGTAATAATTACCAATAATTAGTAATAATTAGTAATAATTAGTAATAATTACCAATAATTAGTAATAATTACCAATAATTAGTAATAATTACCAATAATTAGTAATAATTACCAATAATTAGTAATAATTACCGATAATTGGTAATAATTACCAATAATTAGTAATAATTAACAATAATTAGTAATAATTACCAATAATTAGTATTAATTACCATTAATTAGTATTAATTACCAATAATTAGTATTAATTACCAATAATTAGTATTAATTACCAATAATTAGTATTAATTACCAATAATTAGTATTAATTACCAATAATTAGTAATAATTACCAATAATTACCAATAATTAGTAATAATTAGTAATAATTAGTAATAATTACCAATAATTACCAATAATTAACAATACTTACCAATAATTACCAATAATTACCAATAATTAGTAATAATTACCAATAATTAGTAATAATTACCAATAATTAGTAATAATTACCAATAATTAGTAATAATTACCAATAATTAGTAATAATTACCAATAATTAGTAATAATTACCAATAATTAGTAATAATTACCTATAATTAGTAATAATTACCAATAATTAGTAATAATTACCAATAATTACATATAGTTACCAATAATTATCAATAACTAGAAATAATTACCAATAATTAGAAATAATTACCAATAATTTGGAATAATTACCAATAATTACGAATAATAACATTAGTACATTATTTGTATATTTTATTATTAATATTAAAATAACATAATTTTCTATATTATATACAATTCTCTTTTCATCTGTGTGTTTTCTGTCTCCACATGTACTATTCGCATTCTTTTTCAAAATTATCAACCTACTCGCCAATGGAGAGGTGAAAGTGAATGCAAATATTACATATGGAGACAGAATGCTAAACACACAGATGAAAGGAGAATTGTATATAATATAAAAAATTATGTTATTTTAATATTAATAATAAAATATACTAATAATGTAATAATGTTATTATTATATAATTAATGTTTATGAAAAAATTATATTAGTATTATTAAAATAATAAAGAATCAATATAATATTAAAATTATCAATATTTGTAACATGTTTTTCTTTATTCTCAATATATTCAATCTTTACTTGAGTGTTTTTTCTAACAAATTATTCAAAACCAGTAATGCTTTTATATTTTATAGAGAAATATGGAACAAAGAGGTCGTCAACAATCATTATTAGGTGACCGCATATGGATAAATCAACGTAGAAATCCAAACAGTTCTGGTTTAAATCCAGTATATGTTGAGGGTGTAGATATTTTTTTATCATTTGCGGCATCAAATTCAGAATTTGTTTCAGAAGGCAAAATAAAATGCCCTTGCAAAAAATGTGCATTGAGAATGTTTGACACGTTTGACAAAGTGGGAGAACATCTCTTGCGTTTTGGTTTTCAACCAGATTATGTTTTTTGGTATCAACACGGTGAACGCAGTTCCAGAGCAGGTGATACCAACTTGATTCCGGATCCATCCCGGTTTCAAGATTTAGTACATGATGTTGCAGGTTCATCTGTTCAACATACAGAAACTCCGGTTGATATAGCTTCAAATCCTGAGTTGGCACCGTCTGAATTTTATGAGTTGTTGAAATCTGCTGAGGATGTATTATATCCTGGCTGCAAGATGAGCAAATTAGAAGCAGTTGCAAAATTTATGGCTATCAAATCAGATAATGGAATTTCAAACACCTGTTTTGACCAGATATTTTCTTTGCTGAAAACACTGTTACCCGAAGGAAATGTTTTACCTGCAAATTACTATGAGAGTAAGAGGCTGGTTCGAAATTTGGGACTTACTTGTCGGAAGATTCATGCATGTTCAAATGACTGCATTTTATATTCTGGGGAAAATGAGTCGTTGGATAGTTGTCCTACATGTGGGCAAATGAGATATAAAGAAGGACAACACGGGAAGTCTGGTTTGATTCCTGTAAAATAGTTGAGTTATTTTCCGCTTACATCCAGACTTCAGCGTTTATTCATGTCTAAGAATACAACGACAATGATGTCATGGCATAAAGAGAATATTTCAACCGATAAAAGCATGAATCATCCAGCCGATGGTGATTCATGGAAACATTTTGATAGAGTGCATCCATCCTTTGCTTTAGAAGCTAGAAATGTTCGACTGGGCCTTTCCACTGATGGTTTCTGTCTGTTTGGATCTTATGGTAGTCAATATTTATGTTGGCCTGTTTTTTTAACTCCGTACAATTTACCTCCATGGATGTTGATGAAGGAGCCATATATCTTTTTGACTTTACTAATTCCAGGACATCCGAAGAAAAATATTGATGTTTATTTGAAGCCATTGATTGATGAATTAAATTTATTGTGGAGTACTGGTGTCAGTACATATGATGTTGCAACGAAACAGAATTTCATACTGAGAGCAGCATTGATGTGGACAATAAGTGACTTCTCGGCTTATGGGATGTTATCTGGCTGGAGTACACATGGTCAGAAATCATGTCCTTACTGTATGGGAGAGAACAAAGCATTTATGCTCATTCATGGAAAGAAACCTTGTTATTTTGACTGTCATCACAGATTTCTTCTAGCTGATCATCCTTTTTCGCAGAAACATATCTCATTTCAGAAAAGGAATAGTTGAAAGGGATGGACCTCCAAAAATGCTATCAGGTTCGGAGTTAAAATCAGTTTTATTTTCATTACCTCCCATCACTTTTGGTCCCACAATAAATCAACAGAAAATTTCTGGTTTTGGGAAAGAACACAATTGGATTAAACGTAGCATATTTTGGGATTTTCCATATTGGTCTGATCTGTTGGTCCGACACATGTTAGATGTCATGCATATTGAGAAGAACTGTTTTGATAATTTGTTTCATACAGTTTTGGATACGCCAGGAAAGAGAAAAGACAATTTAAATGCACGTTTAGATCTTGCCCAAATTTGCAGGCGTCCAGAATTGGAACTATTTGAGAATGTCAGAACAGAAAGGTTACTGAAACCAAAAGCAGCTTATACACTGTCTAAAGAAAACCGTTTATTATTTTGTCAGTGGATTGCAGATTTGAGACTTCCAGATGGCTGTGATTCTAATTTGGGTAGATTTGTAAAGAATGGTCATATTATTGGATTAAAAAGTCATTATTGTCATGTTATAATGGAGAGACTTCTACCCATTGGATTAAGAGGTCTGTTGAATTCTTTGATTTGGGATTCCATAACAGACATGTCTCATTTTTTTCGGGAAATTTGTGCGGCTACGGCAGATTATGATGCTCTAGGAAAACTTCAAAAAGATGTTGTTGTAATTATATGTAAACTGGAAAAAATATTTCCGCCGTCTTTCTTCGACTCAATGGAACATTTGATGTTACATTTTCCATATGAAGCCAAATGTGGAGGTCCGGTACAGTTTCGATGGATGTACCCATTTGAAAGATGCATGCAGAAATTGAAAAGAAAAGTACGTAACAAAGCATCTGTTGAAGGATCTATTGCAGAAGCTTATTTGCAAGAGGAAATATCTTTTTTCTGCTCCCATTATTTTGAATCTGAGTATACTTCAAAACACAACCGAATGGGACGGAATGAGAGGAATATTGATGAAATCGACAATCAATTATCTATTTTCAACCAGTCAAGGCTTGGTTTTGGTGGAGTTTATGAACGCTGGCTTTCAGATGATGAACATCAGAGAGCTCATACGTATGTTCTGCTCAACTGTGAAGAGATGATATCAGTTGTACTGTAAGTGTTTATATCACTTATTCTATCATTTATGTTACAGTAAATAACTTTGGTTTTTATAGGTTGTATGATAATCATATCAAGAAACAAATTCCACAAATTACAGCAGCTGCTCTCGAAGAACGTCGACTGAAAAATTTCTCTCAGTGGTTTCAAAAACTGGTAACATAAATTCTTTATCTTTTAGCAACTCATTCAATGTATAGTTTACTATATTGATAATTATTTCATAAATTTTCAGGTGTCTCGACATGCTGATAAAATTGACAAACGGCTGTGTGTATTGAGTAACCCACCTTCCAAACTTGTTAAAACTTATAATGCATATGTGGTGAATGGATTTCGATTCCACACACATGCATATGGGGAATCGAAAAAAACAATGAACAGTGGAGTTATCTTGAGAGGATCTCATCATCGAGAAAATGAAGTTGACTTTTATGGCATACTTGATGAAATCATTGAACTCTGTTATCTTGGACAACATTACATAACCATGTTCAAATGTCGGTGGTTGGATACAGAGAGAGGCGTGTGTGTTCATCCGACTCATGGAATCATCGATATTAAATGTAAAAGTTTTCTCGCAGTAAATGAACCATTTTTATTGGCTAAATAGGCATATCATGTTTATTATGAAAAGTACTGTGCAACATCAAGAGACTCGACTGATTGGTGGAGTATAATAAAAATCAAAATTCGAGACAATCAGTTTAGTCAAAGTGAATGTGCTTTCACTGATGTGCAAAGAATTTAAGTTTTTCAAGAGAGTACTCAAAATCAATCTTTTTTACAAAGAGACATGAGTATCGAGGACAACACCCCACATTTAAGAGTCGGTGATGACGATGTTGTTAATGACGTCACATATGAATTTGAAATGGTAAGAGATGAAGCAACTGTAACTCGAATGGATATCGATGATGTTGAGGAGGAATATGAAGATGACATTGACATATATGAAGATGATGATGAAGATGAACACTGATAGCATTCCATGGTATTTATATACAATCATAATATGTATATATGTATATATGTATATATAATAGTAATTATCAATTATTTTCTAACATTAACATTTTCTGTTTCAGATGGATGAGGCCACATTTCGTGAGTTGGCGGATGCTGACCTGACTTTCTATGCGGATGCGTTGCTGACAGATGACCCTCAGCCTGCAGGCGCTCCAGGGAGTACGCGGAGGGGGCGCGGTCTTGCACGATTGATGATTCCTGACCCCGTCCCCGAGCGACGTCCACGTCTTGGGTTTGATCCACGCACACGGAGGTGTGATAACCTGTGTGATAACCTGTGGATTTGACTAAGATTTCATTAATCTATTCACATAATAAATGTTTATTATTTTTTCAGTTTTCCGCATATAGCAGTCAGATAGGGCAGTGCTATTTTGCGCAACTATTTCTCTCAGCCGTGGACCACATGGGAGCAGATTCCCATTGATGTGCAGCAGGCCATGTTCGACCATTGGTTGGTACGTACGTAAATAAATAATTTTTTTTTGAAAATTATTTCATTTCTAACTTGATATTTTGATTTATTTGTAGGGTTTATGGTATCCGATCGAGGATACCATGTGTGACGCCATCCACGAGGCATGGGAGGTGGCCATGCGTGATCGCCTTCGTCAGTTTTTGCACAATTTAAGAAAAGCTGCGATGAAGAAAGCAGGAGTGTCAGATTTTGAGGAGTAATGTAGAGCACACCGACCAGAGTATATTTCATCCCATGTATGGGATGGATTATGTGCGCACTGGTTGAGTGGTGCCTTTTAGAGGAGATCATCGGTGGGGAGGCAGAATCGGGGGAGACAGTAGGTGACTCATCGAGCTGGGAGTCGTTCTTTCAGTACTCATATACAGCATCTGGTACGTACATTATTTATAAATATTTTATATAACTATAAATATTAACAGTTTATTTTTTATTCTTATAGGCTGTCGAGCACCCCGATATTACAGAGTACGACGTATATCAGAGGATGTATAGTGATCCTACTACTGGGGAGCTCAGAGGTGATCGTCAGCATCACATCGTGGTCAGTATTATTTGTTTTCAAGTTTAAAAATTAACTGCATATAATATATTCACAATTTTAATTTTAAATTGCAACTATAGGAGTCATATGAGGCCGCAGCGTCACAGGCCCGGCCTGAGAGTCAGGCCGAGTCATCAGACCAGACCACTGCCCGTCAGTTTGATGAGGCGGCATGGATGCAGGCCACCCAGTATGCCTTCGAGAAGGGTCGGGTAGTTGGTATCGGCTCTCGACTGACTCCCGGAGATTATTATGGCAGTGCTGCGATGTCGGCATCCAGCTCGAGAGGAGCTCGTGCTTCTTCTTCTACTGCACAGTATGAGGATCAGTTGCGATCTCAAACTGCATAGATAGAGAGTCTCCGACAGGAGCAGGAGTAGATGCATCAGCAGCATGAGGAGGAGCGTCGACGCCAGCAGCAGTTGTACGAGGAGCAGACGAGTCGGTGGCAGCAGCAGCATCAGGAGCAGATGGAGTACATGCGCCGACTCACTCATGCTTTAGGGATGGAGTTTCCTCCACCACCATCTGCAGATCCCCCACCTCCCCCTCCCCCACCCCTCCTTCAGATTAGAGTTTGTATTTATGTTATAAAATTTGGGAAATCAAAATATATTTTTTTTCTATTCTTAGTTTTTGTCTCATTATAAAATATTAATAATATTATATTTTTAAATAACAATATTAATATGAATAATAATATTATTTATATTTTATAATATTAAAAAATATATATATATTAAAATTTTATAATATTATAATTTAATTATATTTTTTGTAATACTTGAATTATTTTAATATTTGAATGTAAAATAATTTATTATTTTTATATTAATTAAAATAACTTATTAATATTTTTTTTATTTATGAATAATAATTCTAATATTATTATATTAATTAAATCATTTATTAATATTCTATTATTTTTTATTTTTGAATTATAATTCTATTATTATTATATTAATTAAAATAATTAATTATTTTTATTTGTGAATTATAATTCTATTATTATATTAATTAAAATAATTTATTAATAATTTATTTATTTTATTTTTTTTATAGTATTTGCGACGGGATACTATGCCCGTCGCAAATACTAGTATTATTAATAGTTTTTATTTTTTAAAAAAAATAGTATTTGCGACGGGTCCCGTCGCAAATATTGTAAATCGTATTGGCGACGGGATACTATGCTCGTCGCAAATACTAGTATTATTAATAGTTTTTTATTTTTTTTAAAAAAATGGTTTTTGCGACGGTACCGTCACAAAAACCATTTTAAAATTTTTTTACAAAAAAACGGAATACTATTTGCGACGGGGAGAATGACCGTCGCAAAAAAAGGCTTTAGCGATGGCCCCGTCGCAAATAAGTGTTGTTGCGACGGCGTTTTCAGCAACGGACTATTTGCGACGGGCCCCCGTCGCAAAAGGCCATTTGCGACGGGATCCCGTCGCAAATGCCCCGTCGTAAATACCTGTTTTTCTAGAAGTGAGGTGATATTTGAGAGTTATGGTAGATATAAGAGTTATGATCAGGTGAGGATTGTTTGGTATTAGTAGGGAAAAAGTAAAACTCAAACCTAAAATGTGATGTAGAATAAGGAGATCAACTATAAAATAAATATGTGGGGGAACCTGTGATCTCACACAAGTACTTTTAAAAACTACAGAAATGTTTAGGTGAAAGTGTAGTAGTTGTGGGATAGAAATTCTAGGGATATATACATCATGTCATTAGCTGTATTGGAATTTTCATCCAAGATCTAATGTGCATTTTTGTGATTAAAATTATGTTATTGATGGTCCTTCCTTATTTTTTCGATCACATAACTTTATTATAAAGAGTAAAATAATGAATTCATTTGTGTATTATTTTTAACTAATACCTTGTTGAAATTATGATGTGTTATTCCCAAACATTTTATAATATTCTTTATTTTAAACTATTTTGATTCTACTAAAGAATTTTGTAACATGTTAATAGATTATCATGATTTTTAGAGTTGTTAGAGAATCATTCTTGGGATTTTCTTATTATATTAAAATATATATTTTTAAAATCCTTGTCAACTATGCTTTACTTTGATTCATTCCACATTGATGTGATAAAATGATTTGTTTTAGAACCATACATAGAAATAGTTTAATTTTTGAGAGTATGGTTTTTCAATGTGTTAGTTTACATTCATGATATATATCATGCATGTGTTATAAATTTATTATAAAGTTGGATTTTAATTATCTATTATGTAAATTATTGGAAGATGATAAGAATTATTAGTATTAATTTTATTTTCTATGTATCTAAAATATTCAACTCTCAAATTATCATCTATAAATACCATGTCATGTTCATTTGTTAAGATATTTACATGAAAAATTATGGGTAAGTTTTATATTAAAAATAGAATTTTGTTATATGACATGAAGATTGTTCGATTGTAGAAATCATGTGTATAGCTAAAGTATGTTTTCATGGATCACTTTATTAATCCTGTTGGGTATTGATCATTTCATACCATAATATTTAATTATAATCATTTCATATTAAATTTATCATGGAAGCATGTTTTGTACGAAGTAAGAAGTTTAAGGAATGTTTAACGGAAATCATGAATATCAATGTGTGTGTAGTTTTAAGTTATGATTGAAAATTCAAATACTGGTGTATTGAAATTTTTAAATAATTATTACATAAGAATGAAAAACTAAGTGACCAAGAATATATCAGGTGAATATTTTTCATTTTAAACAATGAGATAATTTTTGCATTTTATTATTGAATTTCAAGAATGAATATTTTATTGGATTGTGACTTAATAAAGTTGAGTGTTTTATATGATGTGTAATTTGATGATTTAATTCCATAAAATGATGTTGTATCTTTACTATATGTCTATTTTATGACAAATAATATTGGCATTCTAAAGTATAGATAACATATACCACTCTCCTAAAAAAAGACTATAAATTCTATGATATTTGTTTATAAATAGTATGAACTGATTGATTTTGATGATTTTATTTACTACCATGATTATTATGTGTTGTTTTTAATGAATTTATTTCATAACCTCCCATTAAAAGGATAATAATTTAAAGTTTTTAATGAAAAATATTTGTTGAAAAATCTAAAAACTGGTGATGATATTTTGTTGTCCTCACTCAACCGTTATAAAAAGAACAATTAAAAAGGATAATTGTTGTTGTGTTTTGTTGATTAGATTTTTTTGTAATTTTTTAAAACATATTGTGATTTATTACTTGTTCTCGTATTCTAAAAAAATATAATAACTTAAACATGGTAAGGATTCTTTTTTTGAATCTAATATTTCTATGAAAACACCCATGCAAGAGATATGAGATAATAGGAAATCTCTTTTAAATAGAAATTGTGGTATTTATGAAAGATAAATTTTGTTTTTGTTCAGTTTTTGTGTTCTTAACATTATTCTTGTGAATATTTGAATTTAACGTGGAATCATGTGGTGATTGTGGTGAGCGGTTTAAATGAAGGATGATTTAGGCAGTATGGCTATGTTTGGTTTCCTTGGTAGGCATAGGAAGTTGTAGTTTGGAGAAGCAATGGTGGTTTGGATAGTGATGTGAGAATGGAATTATCTTATACTAATAACATATGAATTGTATTCAATAATATCATTAAGGGGGAACCCCTACATAAAGACATGTTCTTTTGTGACATGTTTAAAACCCATGGGGGTGAGTTAGGGCCACACAAAGGGGATAACATCTTGATGTCGTGGATGAGTTCCCTTGTTTTTTGTGTTTGTGGAATCTCAGTTTATGCTAATGTGGGGTTAGATAATGATTGAATTTTTTTTCAAATAAAAATGGAAAGAGGGTGTGTGAATTAAATTTTAAAATATTGAAACAAAAACAAGTAATTCAATTATGCGATTGAGTGATATACTAAAATAATCTAAAGTGAAATAGAATTGAATAACATAATTGAATAAAAACATAAAATTGTAGTAGAAATAAAATATTAATTAATTTAGGGGTTTATATAAGATATTAAGAGATTTATATGATTAATGATTATATTATAAATTTAATTATAGTGTTTAAAATTTAAAATATATGGAAATTAAATAAAAAATGGTACACAATTTGATAAAGGAGTTTGACAATAGTTTAATAAGATATCTTAAATATCCCACCACAATTTCTAGAGTTTTTATGAATTAATATATCATGATTTTAGTGGTATCCAAGAAACCTAAGAATAACCCAAACCCTTGACTCTAGTGGTAACAAATAAACCTGGAAAAAGAACTTTGTTTTAGAGGATTCCCAAGATCCCAAAGTAAAAGACCTTGATTTTAGTGGATTACCAAGAATCATAAGAGTAAAAAAAAGTAGGTTTTCTTAGTCATAAAACCTTTAAAAGAATATCTCAATTATTTATAAATATATAGAATATAAAATTGATATAATTATAGAGAAATAAATATGGGAAATAAAAGTATTATAATAAATAAATATAATGATATATCAGGAGGAGGAACAAAGGAATTTATTTTCTTATGCTAGTTATTGATAAATTAATTTCATTAAAGATCAATTTTCTTGTTTTCTAAGCCTCCCACGGGTTGTAGTTATAGGATCTGGTGGTATAAGGATCAATTTGGAGGTGTAATGGAGTAAAAAAAATCCATTAAATACAATTATAAATGCATCCTTTGACTTGTTGTATAAACTCCAGTAGGTATGCACCCAATGCCAGCGGCTAGCCATTGGACTTTCTGTAGGCTTCCAGGCTACTAAAAACTTCAACAGGTAGCCACTGGATTTCACCAAATATCCAATGAGCTACCTAGATACCTATTGGTTCTGTCTAGTTCCATAGGCTCGTTGGTGAGACTCCATCGAGTAGATAGTGGACCACATGCTATTAGGTTTCTTCTATCCAATGTCATTGGATAACTGATCACACTCCACTAGGTAGCTGGTGGTAATAAGCTACATGGCATACTAAACAGGACCACCACAATCTATTTGAAACCTTCATCTTTACTAAAAAATTCTATAATTAATTTCCATTCTTAATAACTTCAATACACACAATTAAAAATAGTATAGACATAATTGGTGATTTTGATCATTAAAAAAACTTAAGAGAAAAATTTCCAGCAATATTCAACTTTTTAATGCTCACATAAACATGGAATACACTAAATAAAATTTCAAAATGAATTTCAGTTTTTTATAATAAATTCAAATGAGGTATTAAAATCATTTTCAATAAATAAGAGATTAAAACAATTAAATTTTAGAAGTATTGAACACAATACAATTTCAAAAAAAAATCTATTTTAAACAGATTTAAAAATACGCCTTTGGAACGTAATTTTCTAATAAACTTAATTAAAAATATAAAATTTCCTACAGTTTTTAAAAAAATCAATGAACACTTTTGTGAATAATTTCAAATAACACACAAGAGAAATAAAATTATAAAACAAATTTTTGTGAATTTACAAAAAAACTCCCCCTTTATTATTATAAAAAATAACTTACGAATAGGGTTAATTAAATAATAAACAATAATAAAAATAAATTACATTTAAAATCTTTAATGATCCTTTAAGAGAGAGAATACTAGAATTTTGGATTTCAAAAAACAAATAATCCTTTTAATTTTACAAAAAATACAAAAATAAAATATAAATTTAAAAGTATGAAACAATTTTCAAAGTTTTATTTTGAAATTAGATAAATATTACACTCAATATTAAAATAAAAAATTGAAGTAAAAAAAATACACTGAAAATTTAAGTAGCTTGTCTCCTTTTAGAAAATTTTAGAACTATAAGATAATATCCCCCTTAATTGATTCATTAAAAATATAGGGAGCCATAAAATAGTAAAATTTAAGAGTTAAATAAAAAATACATACATGATTTAAAATTAATAAAATAATTTGTAAATAAAAATTTAAAACATGAAAGAAATTGTAAAATAAATAATTCAATTAAAAAATCAAATTAATTCTCTACCTTATAAATTCAAATCAATTATTAAAGATAATAAATTTTATATGATTAATCTAGAGAATATTCTATGAGAGTGTTGAAACAAGTGTGTAGTAAAGGAACACTACTCATTCCAATGGTGAATACAGGATTAAAAATCTAATAATCCCTTAACAAGGTTAATACATCTTGGAGAATATGAACCAGAATCACATCCACATGTTTGTATCCATACAAAAATTTATTTTCTAAAAAATATTACACTCACTTTACTAAATATAATTAAATTTTTTATGATACTTTTTAAATTTAGTTTTGAAAATAATTTTTAGAGAAAATAATGTCTTTAAAAATAAAAAATTGAATGTTTCTCAATCTTGACTGAGTTATTGAATATGTGTAACTAGTATGACAACCCATATCTTTAATACACATGAATTCATGATTTATTTCATAAGGAAACATATAATAAAATTTCATAAGATCATAGGGTCTATTGTATTTGGTAAATTAGGTACATATAACATTAACTTGAAACATGGGTACAACATAATTATTTAAAAACTCCACAATATGCCTTTAAAGTCCATTTATCTTAAAATATTGCAAGGGATAACCTGGGGATGCACATAATAAATGGGTGATATATAAAGCTCATTAAGGGAATAATAAAATAATAACATAATGTAAAGTAGTATAAGTGAGTAAAGAGGCATGAAATGATTACATATAAAGGTGAGAATCATAATATTTTAATTTACAACATGGTATAAGATGATAACATCCTAGAAACATAAGAATGCAGAAACAACATAAAACGTGAAAACATAAGCATAAGTCAAGGATAAATTGCAATAAATCATAACATTGTATACTTATGATACAATTCCATGCACCATACAAGGTATCACGTGAGAAAAAAAATTACCAAATGCATTAGAGGGTCATATAAAATCGATACCACCAATCACATTCATATCATGTACAGTCATAAGTATGCCACACAAATCATACAACATAATAACAAATTTCAGCACTTTTAATCCCATAATTAAGTACTGTGGGTTATATATATATATATGTAATTCTCCAATAAATAAATTATTTTTCCATATAGGTGCAAACCATTTAGTGCAAACGGGGAAGGGTATTCATAATAAAAAAAATTGTCCTGGAAAGTCACAGGATAATTTCGACAATATAATGGGTATACATAATGGTTCTTGGATGGGAATAATGATAGTGAAATTTTTTCTATAATTACATTTGAATCATAATGATAGTAAATTTGATGTTGAAAAACACATTATAATATAAAAAAAATTAGAAATCAAAATGTTTGGTACAACGAAAGTACTCAAAAATAGAGGATCCATTACTTTGAGAGGGCGCTTATAAAAGCTTTATAGAATCTTCTTAAGATATTGGGAACACCTTGGGAGGGATTTAAATAGGTATTTTGAGAGTAAATTCAATCTCAATGGGTGTTGAGTGAGGGTTAGTGGGAATTTTTGTGGGTATTTATTGCAAAAGAGCATGGAATTCTTTATTAATTATTATACTTAGGCATTGGACTATATATGATAAAATAATCAAAACCACAAACCTTCCCATGGGTTTTTACCATTTTTTCTAAAAAATTTGTGTGTTTCTAAATATTTTATATTGCTAAGAACCTAACTCATTAAAATAGTACCATTGGTGACGTGGAAGTGAGTCATGTTCATAAAGAATTGATTTTAAAACATTGAAATATAATATAGGTTTTGGAGGATTCATTAAAGGATTATAAAATTAATCAAATAAATTTAAAAAAATTTTATTTTAAAGTTAAAACATGATTATATCATGTATACTCCTTATATAATTTATTACATCACTTTTAATCTATTATGACTCTATAATACAAACTGTATTTTTAGACCATATTTAATTTCTTCCCAAAAATTTGATTATCTCGTAAAATTATGAAAAAATAATCATTATCTAATTTTTATGTTATGATTTAAAAAATAATATTTATATTATTAAAATAATTTCCTAAATATTATAGTTTTAACTTTTAAATAAAAAAATAATTTACTGAAAAACACTAGTTTTTATGATACTAACAACATTATGACCCATATAAAAAATAAATTAGAAATTTCTAAATTAAATTATAATTTATATTTAGAGAAATATTTTATAATAAGAATATTTTATTAAAATAAAATTTATTTCATAAATTCTTGAAATTTTCAAAAGAGTGTATTAATTGAGAGTATATATACAATTTTTATTTTCACGTATCACAAACCAATTTTTATCAAACTCATTATATAATAAACCAACAACAAAAAGTTGTAAATATAATATTTATTTTAATAAAAAGATAATATAAAATTTATATTACTAGGGAATCGATGTATAACCCGTTATTACAATAGTGTGTGCCTAAAAGGTAAGGTGTGTAAATATGATTAAACTTATCCTATAAAAAGTTTCTTTTTTTTTCAATTATTGAATATTTAATTCGGATTGATCAAGGGAAAATCCCAATAATTCCATATCCCTTTGAAGTTTCTATAAATGGGAGACATAAGGTATAATCCTACTGGTCTAGTTCATCACTTTTCCATTGGTGTCAATTAAACATTATCATAACCCTTAATATATACTAATATTAATGGTATATAAAGAATGGATATATTATCAATGTTTAATATTTTTAATGGTATTTTAAATATGATAAGATATTTTATAATGGTCCAAAATATCCAAATTATTGCATGTATTTTCTATAACTATGTTACAGAATAAGTAATTTATTCATTTAAAAAGTAATTTCATTTATAAAAATTCGGGTCATTATATTCTTCCCCCATTCATAAATTTCACCCTAAAATATTTCTTTCGTATACTAAAATGAAAGAGGGTGATTTTGTTTCATAACCTCTTTTGGTTCACATGTCGACTCCTTAAACATGAACACTTTGACTAGATGAGTTTTCTTGTTTTGTATAACATTGTCTCTATGATCTAAGATCTTCACCCACAACTCCTTTTATGAAATATCATTCTCTAAGTGTACCACCAATGGATTTATTACATGTGATGGATCTAGTATGTACTTTATTAGGAGGGATACATGGACCACATAATGTACTTGTGATAGGTTATATGGGAGTGATAGTCGATAGGACATAGCTTTGATGTGATGACGGATATCAAAGGAGTCAATGTATCTAAGACTAAGCTTTCTATTCTTCCAAAACCTTGTTAATTTATTCCACATTGATATACAAAGTAATACTTTATCTTTGATATCAAAATCCAGGTCTCATCGATGATTTTCAACATACCTTTTTTATCAATGTTGTGAGTATTTTATATAGTGTTGAATATTTTGAACCTTCTCTACCATATTTTGGATAAGATTAGGTCCCATCAGCTTCCACTCTCTAACTTCATCCTATAATGTCAGATACTGACACCTCTTCCCATGCAGAGCCTCATAATGTGCTATTTGATTACTATAATGTAAACTATTGTTATGTGAAGACTCTGCATGGGGAACGTGATGATTCCTACATACTTATAAATCCATTAAAAAAGGATCTCATCATATCCTCTAGAGGTTTAATGGTTCTTTTAGATTTACTTTCAGTCTAAGTATGATAAACAGTATTGAAAACTAGCTCTGTATCCAGTGATTGTTATAGGCTTCTCAGGAACCTAAAGGTAAACCTCAGATCTTGATTAGATATAGTAGAGAGTGGCACTCTGTGTAGTCTTACCACTTCCCTTATGTATATCTTGGAGGTGGGTAAAGAGATAAATCTTCCTTGATTATAATGAAATGAACTAACTTTGTAAGGTGATTTAATAATACCCAGATGGCCTTATTTCCATTAGATTTCCATAAGATACCTATGATGAAATCCATGGTTATGGTTTCCAATTTCAATACTGGTATGGGTATTGATTTAGTTATACCCTTAGACTTGTGTCATTCGGCCTTGACTTGTTGGAATATCAAGCATTTAGATACAAATTCTGAAATATCTCTCTTTATTACATCAAACAAAAAGTTTTACATCAAATCTCTACACATCTTGGTGCTTCCTCAACAAATAGAAAAGGATGAGTTATGGTAATGACCTGAACTTTTATAAATAAAATTCCCTTTGTTATTTAATTAAATGACTTATCATGTATTATGGTTATAGAATACACATGCACTTATTTGTTTTTATTAGATCCTATCAGATTTAAAACACCATTAATCACCATAACCATTAATAATACAGTCATTGAATAGTGATTTTATGATTACTATAAATATAGGGTTTTGAAAAATCCAATTGACATGGAAAAAGGAATTGATGGCCTCAACTAGTAGGATTGTACCTTATGAAGCACATTTATCAGAGCTTCTTATAGAGATATTAGCACTAGTATTTTTCCTTGACCAATCTAAATATTATATATAACAACAAAATCATGATTGAAAACATGTATAGGAATGTTCAAGCTCATCAAGATCATGACCCAAACCATGTATGTTGAACCACCCCATAAAAATATAACCATCACACACCATACCCTTAGGGTGTTTTCTAGTGTAATAAAATGATATGTATCAAGACTCTAAATACATAAATATGTATATTGTATATAATAATAAATATATTTTCTTCTTATTATTTTTACTTTATAAATGATTTTTATTTTGATACAATAAAACACACATTGTATTTTTTTGGTGATATTCAAATTCAATTAAGATGTTTATTTTTTATGAGTTAATAGATTTTTTAAATATATAATATTTTAATAAGTTGATATTATTAAGTATTTTTTATTAAATATAAATGATCATATAATTTTTAGGAAGTAAATTTTAATTTTTATAAGTGTTCGACAAATGTTATTGTCAAAAAAACTCATCATTTCTCAATAAATGTAGATTATATTTCAAAAGTGGAAATACATATATTTTGAAATTTATTTTAATAAAATAAATGTTATTTTTTTATGAAAAAATTCTTAATTATCTAGTGGTGAATTTTTCATTATTTTCTGAGATTGTTGAATTTTTGGGTAAAAATTAAATATAGTATAAATATATAGTATGTATTATGACATCGTCATGAACCAAAAGTGATGTAATAAATACTATGAAGTGTATAAATGACTAGATATTTGTTTTAAATTTAATTTAATTCCTTTTTTATGTCATTTTATAAATTTTATAAATCCTTCATGAATCATCCAAAACATAAATTATGTTTTATGGTTTTAAAATCATTTCTTTGAGAACATGAATAACTTCCACATCACTAAGGTAATATTTTTATTAGTTCTCCCCTTGGAATTATAAACCAATGAAATATAATCCTACTTTTATAGAGTCCAAAACAAATGTCTGCAAAATAAAAAAAACTCCCCTCTCTTTTCCTATATAAACCCACCAAAGACCCCCTTCCTATTCACTATAAACCTTGTAAAAAATTATTAGTCTACCCTCCCATCTTTATATTCCTCCCAAGGTTCCCTCAATCTATCATTAATCTCCTACTAAGCTTTTGGAATCATCCTCTAAAGGTAAGGTATCCTCTCCTTCTCATCTTTATTCAAACATTTTTCTCATTTTATATCTTTAATTTACAATTAGTAATATTGGGATATTTTTTCCGTGTCATTATTAATATTAATTTTATTTATAAATGATTATATACCCCTTTATCTTTCATTAAATAGTTTTATGAATCTTTAAGTACCAATGTTATGCTGCCAAAATTTCATTGTGATTTTCCATGCCAAATATTTATATTGTAAATACCATAACTATTTCCACTCAAGGGTATTAACCTAGTCATATATACCCTCCTATGATTGGAAAATTATATTTATGTATTCCAAAATCCTTTATTTTGTAACTAAATATGATTAAATATGATCCTTTGTTGAAAATTCTATGTGATATAGTTATACATATACAAGATATGAAAGTGACAGGTGCGCATAAAATTATATAGTGATCTAATGAATTGGGTAATGTTTTTGCCTCATGATACATAATTAAAAGGATTATTGAGTGAACTTAATCGATAATGTGTCTTTTTCCACTATTTTATTATGTCTTGGTGTTTATCCTTGACCAATGTTTATGATGTCATGTTTAAAGTTGTTTCCAATTTCTTAGGTTTCCTTTATGATATCATTATATATCATGCCTCTTTGTTCATGTTTATGATTCTCAGCATTTTAATGTTACATTTAATTTTCAATTGTCAAAAATATAATACTTTCTTCATGTTATTCCATTTTATTTCCCATACTAAGATTTATAACGCATCCCTTTCTTTTATATGTCCCTGGGTTATCCCATGTAGTTTTAAGTATGATGGAATATTATGTGCATGTTAAAGATGTTTTTAATAATGGTGATGTACCCCTATTTTAATTTGTTATGTAATATAACTAATTATTGAAATATAATTGTCTTATCGATCTTATGGGTTGTATTATGAGTAATATTATGTAATAAATCATGAATTAATGTGTAATAAAGATAATGGTTTTCATATTTGTATAAAAATAAAGTTTAATTATTTTTGGGATTATGATAAGAAAACTATAGAAAACTCCTCAGGGAAAATAATAAACATAATAATATATCCCTACGTTCTGGTAAATAATATATTAAATATCTTATAAGAAAAATAATCCATGTATGGATACTATAAGTGGATATGGCTCAAGAACAGATGTACACAGGGGTAACACCCAAAAACATTGTATTGAGCTAGACTTGTTTGGGAACTGGTGCACGAAATTGGGCCTTGTTTCACACATGATTTGACACACTCAGGGGATATGATTTATTAAATTTACAAGCTAATTTCAAACCATTTTTAATGGAACAAAAAAATTATCATAGGATTCTATGTTAATAAATAGGTCATGGATAACATATATTGAATCATAAAAATTCATAAGTTAAGGAAATATATGTCATTTGTAAATTATCCATTTAATGTTATTAGATTCTAAATTATGTTTTTAATATTTTAATTTTAATCATCTATAATTTCCCTCTATTCTAACCAGTTTCTAGAAATAGGAGGAGCAGCTAATGTGAAGGGAAATTTGATTACTACCTAAATGAGGTGCCCAACCCAATGGGAGAAATAATCACGAACTTTTTGATAATACTCTCTCAGTTGAATCAATTTATTAATAGAAAAACAAATCATGAGTTACACCCAAATCTCTCTATCACATAACAAGATGAAGTTGAGTACTTTATGTGAAAAAGACCTCTGACTTTCATTGGATAATCTGATCCCTTAAATAAGAACAATGGATAAACTCCATTCAAAACATCTTCTCCATCCTTTAATGTTTCGAGTAAGAAAAGGTTATACTGTCTATTTATTATATGGAGGGAGAATCTAATTAGGGATTCAAATTGATCAAGAATACAAAGCATGAGTAAGAGATCAATGTGATGGGTTGGAAGGAATTTCAGAAAAAGTTTTTTTATAAATATTTTCCTCGCACTCTCCAACTAAAAATGAAAAATAATTGCATTTCCCTTGTAAAAATAGGTAGTGAATCCATCGGATCATATGAGGAGAACTTCACAAGGCATTTATGATATGACTATATCTTTGTTATTACCCTCGAATGAAATGATTAAATCTTATTTTTTGGGATAACACGAATCCTATGAAAATCCCTAGAAATTAGAGTCTTTGATAGATATGAGAAAAGTTTCCAATATTCCCTCAAAGTTGAAATGAAGATCATAAAATATCAATGGCCTCATTGGGATAATAAGTGGAAATTAGAGTTAAATTATGGTGGTGTAAAGTAAAAATCTAATGGTGGTAAGAAATTTCAACATCCCACTTGTCAAAAGAGTTGAAAGAAGTACCTTAGAAACTTCCTAAAGGGGATGAGGAAATTATTTATGTATGAGAAAGAAGGAAACCTAGCTAGTGATTATCGATGTGAAAAACCCACCAATGTAATGGAATAGAGTAATAATCTATTAAACCCTCAACCTTTTGTCCAATGTTTAAACAACATGGAAAAATGGAACTTTGAAAACTAATTCACTAAGCTAGGGGCTGTCAGAGATAATCCGTATGAACAACTTCCAAGGTAGCAAGGGGTATCTTATGCCACTAAAACCACTAAGTTGGATCCTGAAAAAAATTTGGTGACAAGTATGGTATTTATTCATTAAAAAATATAGAATATACATCTTTATTATAATTCTAATCATTACATCACATCATTTAAGTTTAGTATAAATATTTAAAAACCAGCACAAAGCATGGAAGTAGAGTTGTCAGTGAAAATAAAAAATAAGGAAATTATTCCCTCCCATGTATATGACTCCTCCTATATCCAAAAAATTTAGTTGAACTTTCTAGAGAACCTTTTGATACCCCATTTTGTTTAATCAAGTTTATACTTAGGTTGAATTTTTAATCAAGCTTATACTTAGGTTGTTACCATTATCCAAGACTTCATATAAGATAGATATTGTTGAACTTGAGGAGTTTAATAAAAAACTATAGTAGGATATAGATAAAGGGTTCATATTCCCATGTGCTTCACCATGGGGTGCACTAGTCCTTTCATCAAGAATAATTATTGGTCAATGCACCTTTTAATTGATTATCTTGATCTCAACAATATAATGATAAAAAACAAGTATCATATACCATTGATTGATTGATTTCTTTATTAGCTATGTATATCCCAATACTTCTACAAGGTGGATCTTTGTTCATGGTATTATCAAATAAGAATTAAGAAGGAGGATATCCCCAAGACTTATTTCCATACAAGGTAAGAGAATTGTTAGTTCATAGTAATAGAATTTTTACTCAGTAATGATCCATCAATTTTCATGGACTTGATAAATAGATTCTTTTGAGATTACCTCAACAAATGTGTGGTAGTATTTATATATGATATTATAATATAATCCAAAAAATGAGGAACATGAGGTGTATCTGATCATTGTGGTAAAAATCTTAGGAAAAGATAATATTTATGAAAAGTATAGAAAATGTGAGTTTTGGTTGAAAGAAGTCTCATTATTGGAGAATATTATCACAAGTAATGGGATATTTTTGGAACCTTCAAAAAAAGGCATTTGAAAGATGGTAAGGGTTAACATCTATGACATAAATCCAAAGTTTCCTTATCTTACCAGGGTATTATAGTTGATTTGTCAGAAATTTATCATGATTATCAAATCCTCTAACCAAGATAACTAGAAAATGAGTCAAGATTTTATTGAATAATGAATTTTAATAGATGTTAAGGAGTTAAAAAAATATTATTATCACTCCACTTATACTTATGTTACCCATAATTAGGTAAATTTCCAATTTATATAGTGATGCTTTGAAGAAGGGATTGGTTTGTGTGTAAATACAGAATGAAAAATTGATATATTATGCCTCAAGGCAATTGAAAGTTCATGAATATAAATTCCCAACACATGATTTTCATTTGGTTATAGTGATATTTTCATTGAAAATCTCATATTATTATCTCTCTAGGAAGAAGTGTAAAATATATACAAATAATAAGAGCCTTAGGTATATATTTTCATAAAAAGAGTGGAATATGCACCATCAAATATGGTTATATATGATTAGGGACCACGACTACTCAATCCACTACTATCCTGGGAAAGAAAATAAAGTGGAAAACACACTAAGTAGAAAGGATCTGAAAATTTTATCATTGATGATAATTGAGAAGGATCTAATATTATTATACTTGAAAAGGATGGACATGGGAATAATAATGGAAGAAACATCACCAATCCTTTCACAAATTATTTCTTAACCATCCCATCTGGAGAAAAAAAAGGGTGCTCAAAGAGATGATGTGGAAATTTAGAAGAAGGTGAAAGCTATAAGAAAAGGGAAATCCCCATAGTTTAAAATTAATGAAGGAGTTATAAGATTTGGGACATGAATATGTGTAACATCAAATCATGAGTCAAAGAAGGAACTATTGGATGACTCACATAGTTCTACCTTATCCATCCATCCAGGGAGCACAAAGATTTATCAAGATCTCTGAGATAACTATTAGAGGGACAATATGAAGAAGGGGATCTTATAATATGCATCAAGGTTCCTTTTATGTTAGTAAGTAAAGGATGAAAGGTAAAAATAAAAGGGGATGATACAACCCTTACCCATACCTATATGGAAATGGGAAAACATAACCATAGTATTTTTCACTAGTCTTCTAAATAAATCAAGTTGAAATAAATTTATGTGGGTTTTTGTGGAAAATCATATAGATACTACTCACTATATTGAAATTTGATAGGAATAATCACTCGATAAACTTATAAGTATATACATTACAGAAGTGGTGAGTCTATATGGAACACCACTATTAATTGTATCTGATTGAGATCTAAGATTTACCTATTTGTTTTGGAAGTGTCTCCAAAAGAGTCTGAACAATGAGTTGAAATTCATCATGACTTATCACACTCAAACTAATGGCCAATCTGAGAAAACTATTCAGTAACTTGAGGATATACTAAGATCATTCTCAATTGAATTCAAATGAGGATGGGATCAATATCTCCCACTGGTAGAGTTCTTATACAATAATAGTTTCCACTCAAGCATCCAAATTTCCCAATATGAATCCCTTCATGAGAATAGGTTCAGAACACTTCTATGCTGGTATGATGGTGGATAATTCAAACTAATAGGTACTGAAATGGTCAAGGAAATTGTTGAAAATGTTAATATCATTCAATAGAACATTAGGGATACTCAGAGTCAAAAAAATATAAATTCTGACAATCATTGATGAGGCCTAGAGTTTGAGATTAGATATAAGGTATTCCTCTATATATCTTCATGGAATAAAGTCATCAGATTTGGGAAGAAGGGAAATCTTAGTTTAATATACATCAGTCCCCTAATATCCTTGATCATATAGTAGAAGTGTCCTATAGACTAGTACTCCCACCTAACCCATATCAAGTACATTATGTGTTCCTCATATCCCTCTTGAGGAAGCACACACCAGACCACTCACATGTGTTGAATCCAAAGATGGTACCATAAGAGAATTACCTATCATTTTAGGATCATTTAGTGAATATATTATAAGGTAGAGACAATGTTCTGAAAATTAATACAATGAACCTAGAAAAAGTGCTATGGAGAAACCACAAGTTTTAAGAAGTGATTTGGGAACTATAGGAGGTGATGAAACTGAATTACCCTAATCTTTTTTAGTGTGTGAATTAAAAATTTCAAGGATAAAATTTCTAAGGGGGGAAGACTCTAATGACCTGAACATTTATAAATAAAATTCCATTTGGGATTTAATTAAATGTATTATTATGTATTATGGTTATAGGATACACATGAACTTATTTTGTTTTATTATATCTTATCAAATTTAAAAGATCATTAAGAATCATAATCATTGATAATATAGCCATTTAATAGTTATCATATGATTAATATAAATATAGGGTTTTGATAAATCCAATTGACACATACAAAGGAAGTGATGTCCTCAACTAGTAGTATTTTACCCTATGATGCCCATTTATCAATGCTTCTGTGAGATATAGCATCACTAGTATTTTCCCCTGTCCAAGACCAAACAGATATCCAATAACTAAAGTATGAGAAAAATCTTTTATAAGAGAAGTTCAAGCTCATCGAGATCAGAACACAAACCATGTATGTCAAAACACCCCATTAAAATCTCACTATCACGCACCTTACCCTATGGATTTTTATGGTGTAGAAAATGGTTATATATCATGACCCTAAAAATATGAATATGTATATTTTATATAATGATGAAAATATTTTCTTTTTATTATTGTAACTTTATAAATGATTTTGATTTTAATACAATAAAACACAAATTGTGTTTTTGGGTAATATTAAATTTCAATTAAGACACAAATTTTGATGAATTAATAGATTTTTGAAATAAGTATTATTTTAATCAAATAATTTTATTAAATAAATTTAATTAAATATAAATTATTTTATAATTTTATGAAGTCAAATGTAATTTATATAAGGGTTTGAAAGATATTATTGTCAAAGAAAATGCAACATTTCTTAATAAATATTGATAACATTTTAAAAGTGAAAATTCATATATTTAGAAAATTATTTTTATAAAATAAATATTATTTTTGGAATCAAAACATTGCAATTATCCAATGGTGAATTTTTCATAATTTTTTGAGACAGTCAAATTTTTGAGTAAAAAAATACATCATAAATATATAATGTGTATTATGACATCATAATGTCCAAACATTGACGTGATAAATGCTATAAATAATATCCATGGCCAAATATATGTTTCCCCTTTAAATTAATGTATTAATGAGGTTTTTCGATTAATTTTATAAATCCTTTATGAATACTCCAAAACCTATATTATATTTTAAGGTTTAAAATCATTTATTTAAGAACATGAGTCAACACCACATCACCAAGAGTGATATTTTAATAATTAAATACCTTATCCATAAAAAATAATTAAAAACACTCCTATTTTGTGGAAACTGTGCGCAAAAAAATGTGGTAATTATTGTTTTTTTGATTACTTTATTTTATAGAGTCCAAAGCCTATATTTTGGAAATAATAAAAAACTCCCCTCTCTTTTTTTATATTAACCCACACAATATCTCATTTATCTTCACTCAAAAACCTTATATGACATCCTTAATCTTCCCTCCTATCTCTAGAGTCCTTCCACGGTTCCCCCAGGCTCTCAATAATCTCCTCTCAAGATTTTGGAATCACCCTCTCAATGTAAGGGATCCTCTTCTTCCCCTCTTTATTCAATCATCTTTTTCATTTTATGTTTTTTATTTACAATTAATAATATTGTGATATGTTTTTACATGTCCATATTACATTCCATTTTATGTATAAATGATGATATACCCCTTTCACTCTCATTAAACCATTTTATGAATAATTAAGTACCGTTATTATGCTGTCAAAATTTCACTATCATTTTTCTATGCCAAACCTGGTTATTGTGAATACCAACATTATTTCCACTCAATGGTGTTCAGCTATATATACCTATACTCATTTTATTCAATAATTCCATTTATTTATTCCATTATCCTTGATTATGGAATTAATTATGATGAAATATGATCCTATGTTTAATGTTTTATGTGGCACGTTTATACATGTATATTATATTCAAGTTATAGGTGAACTTGAAATTATATAGTGATCCAATGCATTAAGTAATTTTTTAGTATCATGAGACATCATGAAAGGGATTAGGGAGTGAACATAATTCATCCTGATACTATTTCTTCAATGTTATGATGTCTTTGCGGTTAGCCTTGATCTATGTTTATGATGTTATGTTTATAGTTTTTTCAACTTTCCCTTGTTGCCTTTATGTTATTAAGTTATATCATTCATCTTTTTTCATGTTTATGATTATCACTATTTTTATATCCTACTTAATTAAATATTGTATAAAATGTAATAAATTATTCATTTTATTCCATATTTGTTCCCTTACTATGCTTTATAGATCACCCCTTTCTTATGTATGTCCCCAAGTTATCCCATGCAGTTTTAAGTATGATAGAATATTATGAGAATTTTAAAAATACATTCAATAATGGATATATACCCCCTGTTTTGAGTTCTTAGGTAATGTACATAATTACCCAAAGAAACTATACTTTTCAATCTTATGGGTTTTATTATGTAAAATATTATGTAATAAATCATGATTTGATGTGTTATAAAGACAAGGGTTTTCATAGTTATACACATCATCTAAATGTTCCCTCTTTAGTTCTGGTTTTAATGGGACACATATCCTGTTTCCAAACCTTATAATTCCATCTTTAGGAAATTTAAACTATGTAATATTCACTACCTTTTTTTGTATCACCTCATCTTGTTTTTGGGCCTCCTTGATACCCTCAATAATGTATGATTAAGAATTTATTTGAGAAATAATGGATCTATATACTTTTATTATTCCCATGTACATCCTTTTAATGTCTAAGAATATTGGATTCCTTTCAATCAACAACAAGGATAATGTTTTAGGATCCTTTTTACTCAAAGAATCTAATTTTTTTTGACTACTTAGGATGGCAACAAATTGAACAATCACAATCATTTATCAACTCTAATGACCTTCGTTGGTACATATTGAGATCCTTTTGTATGAATATATTCTTGAGGATTTTTTTATCATTACAAATGTCACACTTACCCTCATAGATAATTCCACCAAATATTTAATGTAGAGATCACTATATCTTATTCCATATCAAATTTTGGGTAGTTATTCTCCTTGATCTTTAATTGGTTGGAGGAATAGGCTGTCACTTGTCATATTTCATGAGTATACAACCCAATATGTTTTGGGATACATCACTATTAATCACAAATCCTTTCCCACTGGTGGGTAATTTTAGTATAAGTGTATTTTTTATCCTATTATTTAACACTTTAAATCCTTACTTACATTCATAATTATAGAATAATATCACCCCCTTCTAATTTAGCTTCTTTAGTGTAATTGAAAATCATGATAAGTTTTATACAAATTAACAGTAGTACCCAACTAATCCAAGGAAACTATGGATATCTATCATATATTTTGGTATGTTCCATATTTTAATCACCTTGGTTTTTAAAAGGATCCAAATATATCCCTTTTTTGGTGATAATATTCCCCAGTAATGTTACTTTCTCCATCCAAAATTCAATTTTACTATAATTCACATATAACTTTTCTTTTCACAAGGACTTCAGTACAACGTTCAAATGCTCCTCATTTTCCTCTTTTATTTTGGGGTAAAGAAAAATATCATCTATAAATACTTCCATAAATGTTTCAAGGTAATCTCTATGGACTTTATTCATTAAGTTCATGAATATATAGAGAGATAATTAGTGATTCCTAATAGATTCAATGTGAACTCATACTGCTCATACCTTGTATGAAAATTAGTCTTTGGTATATCCTCCTTCTTCACATTTACTTGATAATATCTAGACTGAATATCCACCTTAGAGAAGTAATAGGATACACCTAGTTGATTTAAAAATTAATCAATTCATAGAAGAGGATAATTTTCCTTTATTGTAATCATTTTGAGATCATGATAATCAATATAGAGGCACATTGACCCATCCATCATCTTGATGAACGGGACCAGTGCATCCCATGGTAAATCACTTGGGTTTATAAACCATTTATCAAGATTCACCTTTAGTTTATTCTTAATATCTTTAAATTTAATAGTTTTCATTCTATATGGAGACTTGGATATTAGAAAATATCTGTGTATAATCTCAATTGAGAACTCAACCTCGCATCATAGAGTAATAATGGTCAATTATTTGGGAAAAATATCATCATATTCTCTTACATTAGGTATCTCATCAAGGATGATCTATTCCCTAGTATTAATCATTTTTGATATAAATTATTTATCACAAGTTAATAATATCCATTATTGAGATTATTATAACCCCAAAGGATATTCATATTCCTCTTTACAGATGTTCAGAATCGGTGGGTGATTTTTGATATAGAGATTGATTTCATTATCTTGGAAATTTATGTTCTATTTATATAATGAAATATAATACATACCCTTATTTTCATCAAATTACACTAAAGGTATTAGTACAAGGTTAGTTTTTAAATTCATGTTGATATATATATATATATATATATATATATATGGGAGAAGTCAAATAATTAGGATGTAGTAATTATCACATTTTCTGTTATCAAAGATAGCTCTAATTCCATGTTTTGAAGTGATGTTTGAGTAGATATGATAAACTTTCATAATATGAAATAATTAATATAACCATAATAAAATAGTATATTCTTTTTCCTTGAATTAATAACCAATTTACCTATCACCACATATTTTTTGAGATCCACCTTAGCAGGGTTGATGGTATAAACTTACCCTTTATCTCTAGTCCTTGGAGGTTACTGACATTGGTAATTGTTAACAACCATTTTCTTAGTGTATCAATTACCATATTTTTTTGTTCCTTTACATGGAAACACTAGACAATAGGATGAGGGTTAACTAGATCATCCCTTTATTTTAATATATTGGTGGGTTTCTCCTGGATAAATTCTCTAGCTATGGTTTCTTCCTTCATATGCCTAAATCATTTCCCTATACCCTTTATAAATTTTTTGGTATTCTTCTTCACGCAATATCAAAAATTAAGATTCTATAATTTATTTTCCCCATGAGATTTCTCCATCACACCACCATAAATAAAATCAATCTTTTCTGTCCAATATTCTAACCCATGACACCCATGCAATTCTCCCAACTATATTTTGACTTTGACGGAACATTAAACAATTTCCTCATAGATTTAAATGTCTCAAATCACAAAATCATTTCATATATTCGTATTTATCCCACTGAATAAGTGGTCAACATTAATTCCAGGTTCAATGAAAAATATGAATGTGTGTCATGTATGTCTTGTGTAGTTTTCCTCATATGCTTGGATGGATTCATCATCATTTTACTTTATTTCAACGAACTCCCTCTCCATTTTCATTTGGAGAGTGTGAGGAAAATATTTAATGAAAAATAATTTATGGAATTCATTAAAATCCATCACTTTAATCTCCTCCTTAGTCTTTGTATTTTTTATCAACATCCACATTGATTAGCTTCTCACTCCATGTGAAAAACAGAAAACACAAACTTCTATTGATTATAGAATTTAAGGATATAGAATATCATTTAAATTGAGTTTATTTATTGTTCCATGATTAAGGGATTAGAAGATCTACTGAAATTCAGAGGCCTTTATCTCATAAAGGTCTCAATTACATATTTATCTTTCTTAGGGGATGTGGGTGTTCCTAATTATTCAAGTTTCTATTAAAAACATGAGTTAATTGCGAAATTATTGTAATGAAGTTTTCAATTCTTGGTCCAATTGGGTTAGGAAATTCATTTAAATAGTCATCACATTTCCCATCACATTGGTTGTTGACTTTATTCCTTATATTTCTATTCATTAACATGAATATAGGGAAAATTAGGGAATATAATTTTGAAACTAATAATCATATAAATAGGTAAACTATGAAAATTTATAGGATAACATATAAATGACAGAAATTCCTTGCCATATGAATTTCTAAGTTTCAATATAAGTTATCTATGGTCTATTTCCTAACATAAAATTTTATGCTCATTTTTGTTACCTTCATAATGGTTCATAGAAAGATTGTGAATTTATCAAAGAACATATATTGGTAGTGTCAAAATAAGTGTGCATTAATTAATTTTTGGAGTGTACTATGTGAATATCAATTCAATTCCCACTTTTCCCTTTTTGGTTTTGTTAACCCTTTGTACAACTATGCTAGAGCTATATCCACTTGTAGTATATAGACAAGGTTTTTTATCTTGGAACCACTTACTCTATACTTTCCATAATTTAGGTATGTTCTGTTATGTTTACTCTAATCCCTAAGGACTTCACTAAAGTTTTCTAATCCTAATTCTAGAAAATAACTATACTTTCCTCTGATACCAACTATGAAAACTCATATCATTAATAAATATTAATTCACAATTTATTACAAAAGGATACACATAATAAAATCCCAGAATATCATGTGGCCTGTTTTATTTTGTAAATTAGGTACATAAAACATTAACTTGAAACATGGGTACAACAGTATTATTTAAATACTTCACAATATGCCCTTAAAGTCCATTGATCTTATAAAACTGCATGGGATAACATGGGGACGTAAATAAGAAATGGGTGATATATAAAGTACAGTATGAGAATAATCAAATAATAACATAAGGTAAAGTAGTATAAGTGATTCAGTAAGAATGAAATGATGACATAGAAATGGGAGAATCGTAATCTTGAACTTCAAATATCGGTATAAGATGATAATATCAAGGAAACATAGGAATGTGGAAACAATATAAACATGACATCATAAGCATAGTACAAGGATAACCACTAAGAAATCATAACATAGTATTCCTAAGATAACATCTCATGAACCATACATGGTATATCATTAGATAAAAACATTAAACAATGCATTGGAGGGCTATATAATTTCATGACCACCTATCATATCCATGGAATGTACATGTATACTTATGCCACATATATAATACCATATAATAAACAATTTCATCACTTTTAATACCATTATTAAGTAGTGTGTGTCATTTAGATGGAAATAACCAATAAATTAAATATAGTTCCATCTAGGTGAATACCCTTGAGTTTAAATGGGGTTGGTTATTCACAATACAAAATTTTGTCATGAAAAAACATGGGATAATTTCAGTAGCATAACGAGTGAGCATAGAGGTTCATGGAAGGGATTAAATAGAGTGTGAGGTATTATATAATTACATTGATATCATAATTATAGTAACATGGATGTTTAAAAACACATTAAAACATTGAAAATTTGAAATCAAAAGGCTTAGTACAAATAAAGTACTCGAAATAAAAAGGAAGACGATAGGATCTCTTACCTTGAAAGGGTTCTTCTAAAAGCTTGAGAAATGCTTCTAAAGATCTTTAGAAAACCTTGGGAGGGATTTAAATAGGGATAGGAAGATTAAAATTATGTTAAATGGGTTTTTAGTGAATATGAGTGGGAGTATCTGTGGGTATTTATAGTAAAAGATATGGGAATTCTTTATTAATTTCTAAAATTTTGTTTTAGACTCTATATGATAAATAATCAAAACCAAAAACCTTATCATGTTCTTTTACCATGGTTTCAACCAAATAGGTGTGGTTTTAAATATTTTATACGAATCAGAACCAAAGTCATTAAAATAATACCATTGGTGATATGGAAGTGAGTTATATTCATAAAGTATTGATTTTTAAACCGTAAATATATTATAGGTTTGGGGGATTCATTAATAGATTCTAAAATTAATAAAATAACTTCCAAACATGTTATTTTAAATGGAAAATATGATTTTGGTCATTCATATTCCTTATATAATTTATTAAATCACTTTTATTCTATTGTGATGTCATAATACATGTTGTATATTTATAGAATATTTAATTTTTCCCAAAAAATTTGACACTCACAAAATTATGAGAAAAAAAAATTGGTTGATTTCAACCTAATTATTTAAAAAAAAATATGTATTTTATCATGATAATTTCATTAATATTATAATTTTAAATTTTAAATAAAAATCTTATTTACTAAAAAACTTATTAGTTTTTTTGATACTAGTATCTTTCTGACCCATATAAAAAATAAATTAGACTTAATTAAATTATATTATCATTTATATTTAAATAAATATTATTTAATAAGATTTAAAAAAAATATTTTAAAAATTATTGAAATATTCAAAAGAGTGTCTTAATTTATAGTATTTATACCATTTTGATTTCTTTGTATCAAAATCTAATTTTTATGGATATATAATGAAGTATCAATAAAAGTGGATAATTATAATAATTATTTTATTAAATAATCAATATGAAAATATCATATTACTAGGTTCTTGATACATAAACCCTTATTACACCATCATATTTTGTAAGGGTAAGATGTGTGATGGTGGTGCTTTATTGGGGTGGTTCAACGAACATTATCTAGGCTATGATCTCGATAATATTGAACTTATATCATAAATGGTTCTATTCATTCTTCAGTTTTTGAATCTAAAATTGGGCATGGTCAATTTAAAATCTTAGTGATTCCATATCCCTTGTGTGCTTTGTTAAATGGGCTTCATAGGGTATGATCTTACTAGTCAAGGCCATCGCTTCTTCCATTTGTGTTAATTAGACCTTATCATAACCCTTAATTTATACGAATATTAGCAATCTATGTACAATAGTGATATTATGAATGTTTATGATTATCAATGGTCATTTATATTCAATAATATATATTCTATAATGGTATAAAATATCCAAATTAGTACATGTTATTTCTATAACTACATTACCTAATAATGAATTCATTCATTTAAAAGGGGATTTAATTTATAATATTTTGGGTCATTACAACAAGAGTACCATACCTAACTAGTCCTTAATAAAATCAGAAAATTTTATAGAATGATGCTTTGTAAACATATAAACCAATTTTAGAATGGTGTTAGTGAACTCAGGAAAGATATAACCTTTTTGGAAGTGATCTCTATGAAAGTGGTGTCTATGGTCAATGTCCTTTGTGCGAGGCTGTTGAATTTGATTTCTTAAAAACTAATGGAACTTATATTGTCATAATTTATATGAACATGATTGTAATTTATCCCAAAAAATAATAGAGTGTGTTTTATCTAAATAATTTTCGGTACAAAAACTCCTAATGTCTATATATACCTCTTAATTAATAGAAATAGAAATATAATTTTTCTTCTTACTACTCTAAGAGACAAGGGATTTTACAAGTAGGTGAAAAGTGACACTTGTACTTTTCATATCTAATTTCCATCCACTAATATTTGCATCAAAAAGAATTATAAAATCAAAATAGGTGTCTTTTAAAGAAAATAAACCAAGTTTTTTAGAAACTTTTAAATATATAAAAATTAGGTAGGATCATTCTAATGTGATTATTTTTTATTTGATTGAAAAATAACACAAAGGAAAACACAAAACATGAGGTTTATCTAGGTCGTAGTAAAGTAAAGAAGGATTAAAATCATACATCGCTAAATCTTATTGTCAACCAGTTTATTGGCTTCATCCAACATTTTAGTATAATAATAACTAATATGTGTACATATTTTCTTTTCTTGATCCATTACAAAATGATTTAAAAGTTCATTAGTTTTTTTTCTTTGACCTAGAAAAATTCCATCTTTATTTTGAGAAATTTGAAATCCAAGAATGAATTTTAACTCACCCATAAATGTCATTTGAAACTATTTTCTAATTAAATATGAAAATTTATTAAAAATATTTTCTTTTTTAGAATTAAAAATTACATCATTGGCATAAATTTAAATAATTAATAAATCATTTGAAATAGAATTTAAAAAAATGAATTTACCATTATAATTTTAAAATCATTTCCTAAAAAAATTTAATCATTCATTGATACCAATACCAAGGGGATTTTTTTTGAACCGTAAACAACTTTGATCAAATTAAAAACATGATTTGTAAATTTTGAATCTTTAAAATTGGGAGGTTTTTTAAGAAAAACATTTTCAAAAACAAAACCATTCAAAAATTAACATTTAATAACCATTTGAAAAATATAAAAATTTAAATGTGTGGATAATGCCAATGAGATTATCATAGATTATAGCCTAGTGATAGGGGAAATTTTTCACCATAATTAATTACTTATTATTAACTATAGCCTTTGGATATGAGTTTAGATATTTTATGAGTGTTTTTAGCTTACTCGTCTAATTTATTTCTAAAAACCCATTTAGTACCAATAATGGGTTGATAATAATATATTTTAATAAGAGTCAAAATATAATTAACTAGAAATTACTTTAACTCCTATTGCATGTAAAGTAAATAATTTTATTCTTTAATGGAATCATCAATGCTTAAGGGTTCTTGGTGTGAAACAAAACTATGATGTTTAACCTAATTTAATACCGACTTTGAGTGTTGGTATCGACTTGAAAATCACTGATAAATTTTCTAAGGGATGGTTTTAGGTTTCCCTATGCCTTTGGTAAAGGGATATGTGGTGGTTCCTACATAACTTAAATTTCTTCAGAAGTAGGTATATTATTTAAGGTTAAACTTTATATGTCATCCTCAATGTCATCAATGTGTGGATAAGTTTTAGGAAAATTCTGAGGAAATTTGATGTGAATTTATTGTTTTGGTTTCTTCATCATTCTATTAAATACATATTATGTTTTAATTAGGTTAGAGTACCCAAAAAATATACCTTCATCGGATTTAGGGTCAAACATTCTTAGGTTTATTTTGTGTTAAAAATATAGCATTTACATCATTACACTTTTAAAAACCAACTTTACAGATTTTTTCCCAATGTTTATAGGGTTTTTTTAAGGAAGTATCATCTGAGAACGAAGTAAAATTTAAAGAAAGTAGTAATTACTGAATAATTCAAAATATATTTCAGGATTTTAATTTAATTTAACTTATTTCTTTAAGTTTATTGATTTTTTTTATTATTTATTTTAACAGACCTATTTTGTTGAGTAGTCTTTAGAGAAGAAAAATATTGATTATAACCTAGTAAAATACAAAGTTTATCAAAATATGTTTTTAAAAACTCTCCCACATGATCACTATGAATGGATACAAACTTATATCCTTTTTTATTTTGGAACTTATTTAATATTTAATAAGGAATTTACATGAATAATTTTATGAGACAAGAAATAAACCCCTATAAATCTTATATAATCATCGATAATTACAAAAGTATAATATTTATATCTTATACTTCCAACTTGGGTTAGGCCAAAAATATAAGGATGAATAATATAAAGGGACATAGAAGTGGATACTTCCTTTTTTTATTTAATTTAATTTTCTTATTTCTTACTAAGTTGGAAAGGCTCACATAGAATGTTTCTTTTTAATTCAAATTAGTTAAATCTCATACTAGATGGTTTTTTGTGTTTCGAAAGTGTGGGTGTGATACAATGACCAAGGACCATATTCCAAATCAAAGAATCAATATCTTTTTTTATATAAACATTTAACATTTTGACTTGAAATAATTTCTAAATTAGTAACATAAAAATTTAAAAATGAGAAGCAGAAAATAAAAAATTTCCTTTAGAAACAACGAATTTGAAAAAATAATTTTCAAAAGAAACTTTATAATAATTATCAAATAATTAAATAATAAATCAAAAATTATATTTTAAACCATTAAAATATAAAACATATTTACAAATAGAATAATTTTTAAAACTAACAGTATTTGTATCAATGATCTTACTTTTTGAGTTATCACCAAAATTGTCATGGACTCTATCAAACATTTTAGGATGATTGATCATAATGTAATCACTGAATATGTGTATTCATCACCCACTATCCATGCACCATGTGCTTCCTTGTAATTTGTCGTTAAGATACTTTTCATATAAAAATATCAACAAACTAAATACTTTGGTACCAAAAATTTTGGTCTATATTTTTTGGATAAAATGGATTTTGGAATCCATACTTGTTTAGCATATGATTTTATATGAGAATTTGTTAAAAAAAATTAATAGAGTGATTAATTGAATTGGGTCTACCATTTCTAGAATTTCTATAATCACACTCATAAATGGGATTCTCGATTTTATGAAAATAATAAAAAACTTATTTTCAGGTCATACACTTATAAAATAATTATTATTTAAATTTTTATAGAAACTATATAGATTTAAAAACCAATTCTAAAATTACTTTTTTCATATCATTGAGAATTGAGAATTTTTTTTAAATTTTATTCAACTTGGGTGAAATTGGAAAGATTATTATTGTAATATTTAATAGTCAATTCTAATTTTAGTACATTTTTTTGTTCTTTTAAGTTCAAAAAAAACACAATGTTTTATTTCAAAAAATGATTATTTTCAAAAAAAACTTGATTATATTTATTTTTGAGTTTTTAAAAATTTATGGTAAGTTCAGAAAACTCTTTCTTAACTATTAATATTATAAATGGCTTAAAGAACAAGAATTGGTGAAATAATTTGAAGTATAACAAGTAAGATAATTAACTTTATCACATGCCTGAATTTTGGCAATGATAAATTTGGAACTATATTCAATTGTTTGGAAGAGGTGAGGGAGTGATCACTTAAAATCCAAGAATAAAATGTGATGGATTTATTACCTTTAATATTTTCCTTTTTTTAGAAAGGGGAAATCTAGATTGGTGTGTCCCCTTTTATGGAAATGATAACAAGTTACCTCAATATATTTCCATTTATTTTACTTTTTATCATGTTGGATGTATTTCCTTTTATTTTTCAATTTTTTTAATTTCTTTTCTAGGTGAAGAATCTCAGTTTCACTTTTGTAAGAATTAATATTGTTTACTTTAAAAGTAATTTTCTTCTTTTCCATTAATTACCTTTATTCTTCTTCGTCTTGTTTCTTTATGGTGATCTCATAAGTCATGATAGGTCCAATAAGTTTTTTAACTGAAGCATTCTTAATTTCATTTTATTTTGAATCATTATTCCCATAGGTTCCTAAGAACATGGAAAAACCCAAAATATCTTCTCTATAACAGTTTCTGTTGAAAGGTAATCAGAAAGATACTTTCCAACATTAATAATTTTAGTGGAGTAATTAAACAATTCAAAAATTTATTTATTATAATTCATACCAAAAAATTTAAAATCTTATTTATACATATCAATTATATAATTTTTAACATTATTGGTGTCTTCATTACTAACTACTTAAAGTATTTTTTAAATTTCGTGGGATGTGTTAAAATTGGATACATGATTAAATTCATTTTAATTTAACCAAAATGTAAACCATTTTTAGATTTTTTTTATCAAGTTTGAAAGAGATAATGTCATAATTTTTATAATACCCCAAGATTTTATAGTATGTCACTTATTTAATAAATTCAATTTATTCAATATATTATAATACAGAGAACACCAAACTTAAACAATTGATTAAATATTATTTTTTTAATTATGGTATTTATCACCTAACCATTGGAACGGTGGGAATGAATGAGATTAAATAAATTATGAAAATATTGTTTAAACATGTTTATAAAATGAATTCATTTGTTACCAATTAATTAGAAATAAAAATGAGAACCAATTGAACAAAAAGGATTTGTTTTTATAAAAAAACTATTCTTATTCCCACAATGACATTTTATCTTAATAAATTGAATTAATCACAATTAGTTAAATATATTAATAAAATTTCTATGTTATATATTTAATAAAAAAATTAAATTCATCTAATACGTTTTATTGTATTAAGATAAGAATAAATCCAATTTTAAACATAAAAATTTTTATAGTTCTAAAGGCATTTTTATCGCATTTTGATGGCTCTCCTATTTTCAATCTAAATTTTTCTAATTACGCCAACTGAATTCGGTAAAATGGATTCCATATTTACAATCATGAGGTACAAATTAGGTTGCATGGTTATTTTTTAGACATAAAAAATTGTCCATGGTAAAAACTTTATTTACCGAAATATAGGTAAAATAATGAAAAGGGTTAAAGTTAGAAGGTGGAAGTTTAAACTACCTAAAAATAAAAATTTTAATGGGGGTTTGAGGTATTCATTAACCCCAAATAGACTCAAAAACATTAATTAACAATATAGATATTTGAAATTATCCTCAATTCAATTTTTTTGGATTTAATTATAAAATATACATTATTTTAATTGCATAAACCCACCTCCCCTCAAATTTAAATACCACCCCTCAGCACCCCATTTAAACCCACATGCCTTTTATCTCATCAAATATCTATCAAAACTTATCCTCCTCAATATCTTTATGTCTAAATGATTCTTTTTTCAATAAAAGAAAAAATCCAATGTTCCCAATGGGCCCTCCAAGGAGGTGACATTCAAGAGGTAATTTTCTTGAAACACATCTCTTAATTTATTTTCTTCTTCTACTTTCTCCTTATATATTTCATACATCAAGGAATATATTTCTTCTTCTAATTGCTTCTATGTATAATATTTTTTTTTCTACTTTCTTAATACTATAATTTTATGTTTCTAATGAAATATATTACATCTATACCTTTTAATTCCCTCCTCTTATTTAAAGAAAAGAAACTATTGTTCAGTTTATATTAGTTAATCTTATCAGTGAATAATGTTTTTGTTCGTCTTCAATTATCTCCCTCATGGATGGTCATAAAAATATTATTCTGGTTAAATAATATTTAATAAGTATATTAAATCTAATTTCATGTTCTATAACTAATATATACTCATAATAGTAAATAAAATAAAACAATCATGTGATGTTCGTAAAAATGGCCAAAATAAATTAATCATGTATCATTAACATTTTATCAAATGAATCATACTCATGTAAGAAATAAAAAAATTATATATGGTAATATAAATAATTATTTAATTTCATTAATACTTTTAAATTTTATTTCTGGTGTTGTAATCTAATTTTAAAAGAACATCCATAATTTTATACAAATGAACCAGTCATTAAACTAAGAAACAAATGCACCTTAAACCATGAAAATAATGAAACATTATTAACTAATGGGTTATAAGATGTAAAAAAATCATAATATAAGGTATTATAAACATGAATATAGTTATATAATGATTTAATAACATTCCTTAAACCATTATATATGAGGTTAAATAATGTTACACTAAAGTGAAATGTTGGGTAAGGTTTTCTCATCTCACTCTTACTTCTATGAGATATATGACTTATTCATCACTTATTCATTGTGTGTGGTGTATGTACTTCCCTTTGATATTTAATATTATGAATCTTTTTATCCTTAGGGTTTGAAATGTATCTTTTTATAATTATTACATTTATGGTACATACGATTTGATTGATTGCAAGTGGTAAGGGTTTTTTGTCTCACTTTATATTTTGTGGTACATATATCATATTAATCACTTATTAAGTTTATGTAATAGAACTTTTATTTATGATCATTTTTCATTGAATATCTTATTAAACATACATCTTTCATGTATCATGGATATGATTATTTCCAAATCAGTATAACAATTCTTTATACAATGTTTAATCTAAAAGTTATTTTATTAATTAGGGAAATAATTTCAAATATGTATCTTTTACTCAATACAAATACTTGTTAATAATGCATATTTATTCACGAATTAAATCAATCATTTCAATATTTTATTAATTCTTTGTAAATCCAGAAAAGTGTGGGGCCCAATTATTGATTTACCCTGGATGAATCGCTAGTCTCTTGACATGACAATGTGGGATAAATTAAATGGGTTTTTAACCACAATAATTAAACCATATTATAAAGGGTCTTGATGGTAGATAGAATCAAAATAATTATTAATTTCCATCATTAAACATTAAATTCTAGAGGATTTTCACTATGAAAAATTATATGGATGAAATTTCATTCTTATTTTACTGATTACATGGAATATGTGTTCAATTATTTACTTTTCCATGATAATTATCATTTCTTGATTTATGATATCTTTTCTGTATATAAACAATACAATTAATTTTTTCTCACCCCTTTATTATTTTTTATTTTTCCCAGGTTTCTAAGAAGTTTATTATTATTTATATGTAGGGTTACGCTGAGGTGAATAATGGTGTTATCAAAGAAAATGCCTCTTTAATTTTCTGTCCAAAATGTAATTTTAATTTCAAATATGTATCTAGTTTACCAAGACTATTAAACTATTCATTCATATAGGATGAAATTTCATGTATCTTATGCTAATGTAATAAAGTGAGGTACTATATCCAGGCTACAGGAGTATGGGTTATTATAGTTGGGATGATAGAAACTATAGTATAAATATTGGGAACTATATTTAGGAAAACTTATATTAGGGAACATAACTCTATGATAGACTTTGAGGATAAACATCCAAAAGAAACCTTTTATTTAATTATGAAATTATCTATGTATAAATTTTTGAATTTATGCTACTGAATATTTAGAATGTTACAAAGATCATAATTTTATGATATAATATAGTATATTTAATTGTATTGAAATGTAATATTGAAGGAAGAAGTGTATTAATAAACGTGACCAATATAGAGGTTTCCTTACTGAGCAATCCAATACAGCTGGTCTTAAAACTAAAAAAGTTATGACCATATTAGCACATATTACTCAGTCTATAATGAATAACCATGTTACACCTTTGTAATATCATTTCATGTGGTATAAGCCCCCATATTTTAGTGAGACTAATAATCCAGTGATAGCTGAGTAATGGATCATGTCCCTTGAAAATATATTTCTAGCTTTGGGATGCAATGAAAATGGATAGGTAACATTTGTAGTGTATTTTCTCAATGGAGATTCTAATCAAGGGTTTCCATTGATCTATAATAATAGAGAGGAAGAGTAAATAAAACTCATCGAATGGAATGATTTTAAGGATATGGGTCACTATGAAAATTAATTCCCAAAGAGTCAAGGGAATATACATCAGAAGATGCAAATGGATCAAGGTCTTTATTATTCAGTTATTGTAGTATAAGTGGAATAATTAATGTATTTGGTCATTTAGTTTCTATAATTATTTTGTAAAATCATCAATAAAATTATAGTTTGATAAATCAAGATATATATAAGTATTTTACTCAAGTAATTCCATGTTAAGGATTTGAGAGAACATTTTTAATGGTTATAGCGATTTAGTGTAAAGTTGATCTTTTAGAAAACACATGATTAAGTTGATATAAAATTTTATATATGATTGATGTTGAGATAATAATGACAAATATATATGTGGTATATTATTGGTGACCATGAAATTTGTTAGTTATTTCATCGTTTGGGTTATCTTTTTTGAGTTAACTACATGGTTGGATTTAAGGAATATATTCAACGTCTGAGATTTTATTTTTAAAAGTATGCAAGTTTTCGCTATGGTGTTATAGTGATCAGGGAATTCATATATTTTTTATATGATAATAAAATCAATATTATGTCAAAAATATGATGATTTTTATAATTTATTGACCTTATAAATTTTTGGTTTTTGAATTTGAATATACTTGTCTTGAATGAGTCTTAAATTTAACTACTTACGGAATGGATTTAGTTAAACATTTGATATTATTGTTTGAGGTGTTACGGTGATTAAGGTACTCATTTCATTAAGTTGAACATTTGGATTAAGTTAAGCATTTGGAAATACTTAGTATTTGGTTTTTGTAAACATATAAAAGAAAAAGGAATGAATTTTGGATCTTATGATCCATTAATGTGATTTAGGTATAAAAAATCATCATGAACATTCATTTCCTATTAAAAGGATGATGTGAAAGTAGATCTAATCATAACCAATGAATGAGATTCTGCTTATGACATGGAAAGTAATCAAATAAGTTTATTTTTTTCAATTTATTATCTAAATAGTAAAATGATCCCTAAAATATAGGAATTGAATTTGTAAAAAATATATTTGTTTAATTTATTACTATGAAATCAATTACCTCCTTAACCCATCACATATTTACAGTTTTGTGATGGTATACTTTCTGATAACCTTGTTCTCTATCACTATCCATCAAAACATAATAGTTTGATTTATATTACATATCTCAGTTTTTACTTCCCACTAATGTTATCCTATTACAAAGACTAATTATGTGGTCACATTCACATTTCACACTCCCTCTTATTAAGTGGATGTTTTATTGACCCTATTTATGATATAGGTTCCCACAAATGAATTTTCAAGTATCAAAATTTGATTTTCAAAGCAAAATTTTAAATTGAAAGAAAACAATTTTTTAAATGGGTGGATAATGTATCACCCCCAAGATTTTATGGAATTTCTATTCTCAAATAAATTAAATTTCTTTTATATCTTATGTTACATAGAACACTGATCTCAAACAATTGATTAAATATTATTATATAATTATGATAGTTATCAACTAGACTTTGGAATTAAAGGAATGAATGTGATTAAATAAATTATGAAAATATAGTTTATATGTGTTTATTAAATCAATTCATTGGTTACTAATTAATTATAAATAAATTCGACAAACAATTGAACATAAAGGATGCGTTTTTATAAAAAAAAACTATTTTTATACCCACAGTGATATTTTAGTCTTAATAAATAAAATTAATCATTATTAGTGAAAGATATTAATGAAATTTATATTTTATATATCTAATAAAATGTTTTTAAATCCATCCAATGAGTTTTATTGTCTTAAGATAAGAATAAATCCCATTTTAAGCATAAAAGGTATATATTTCTAAAGGCGATTTTTCATCCTTTTTATGGAACACCTGTTTGAAATATAACTTTTGAAAATATTATAAGATTAATTTGAAAAAATAAACTTATTTTTTTGAAATAATAGTATCATAATTATCTTATTGTAAAATTGTTGGTATTTTTAGGGATGTTTCATTTTTTATGAATAGTGAAAAATATTGAATTTTAATTGAAAACTACATTATCTTCTAATTTATTTATATAGTTAAATTATATTTAAAATTGTTTTTAAAGTATAATTAGTTATATTATATATCGATAAATCCAATTTAGTTAATTGGAATCAATTTCACATTGAAATTGGATATAAAAGCATTTAAAACTTTTAAACTTTTCACTTTAGAAACCGGCTTTTTCATTGTGTATATAGAATTAATTTTAAATATGATTTTGAAAAATATGTGAATTGAATTTGGTAAAATGGATTATTTTTTTAAACATAATTTCCAAATTATTTTTTAATGTCATTTTTATTCTTATACATAAAAAAATTATCATCGTAAAAAAATTATTTACCGTAGTATAGGTAAAATAATGAAAAGGGTTAAAGTTAAAATATAAAATCTTAAACTACCTAAAACATAAAATATTAATGTATTTTTTAGGTATTTTTATACCCTAACAATACTAAAAACATTTATTAATAATAAAATTCGTTTAAATTAATGAAACCTCATGGTGGTTAGCTTTATTTAAAAAAATCATTATTTTCATCAATTAAACTCACATCTCCTCATGTATAAATACCAACCCTCACCACCTCATTTCAACCGAAAATCCTTGTATATCCTCAAATATCTACCAAAACCTCTACTCATAACTATCCCCATGTCTAGTTTCTTCTTGTCTCACCAAAATTCTAAATCCAAGGTCCTCAAGGGGTCCTCTAAGGAGGTGATATTCAAGAGGCAATTTTCTCAAAACACCTCTCTTAATTTCTTTTATTCTTCTACTTTCTCATCATATCATTCATACATAAGTGAATAATAATTATAGAATAATTTAAATAATGGAATTATATTTTTTAAATTTAATATATTATAACCATATATTTTAATTACTTACTATTAGTCAAAGAAATGAAACTATTATTCAAGTTATGCCGGTTAGTATCCTCCATGAATAATGTTTTTCTAAGTTTTTCATTACCACCTTCATGGATGGTCATAGAACTAGTAATTTGGTTAAATAATATTTTAATAATTATAATAAATTATATTTCATGTTATGGAACAAATATATACTCATAATAGTAAATAAAACAAAACTAGTACATGATTTTTAGAGAAACCGCTAAAATAAACTAATCATTTATCATTAACATTTTATCAAATTAATCATCCTCATGTAAGAAATAAAAATTATATATAGGGACATTAATACTTATTTAAGTTCATTAATACTATTCCATTCTATTTATATTTTTTAAATCCCATTTTATAAGAACATCCGTAATTTTAGCCAACTGAACCAATAATTAAACCCTGAAATAAACACACCTAAAACAATGAAAATAATGAAATATTATTAATGAACAGGTCATAATATGTTTTAAAATAATCACATATGGTATTATAAATATGAATATAGTTTTATAATTAGTTAATATAATTCCTTAAATTATTATACATGAGGTTAAATAACACTACACTAAATGGAAGTGTGGGTTTAGGATTTTATCATCTAAATTTTACTTCTAAAAGATATATTACTTATTCACCAATTATTCTTTATGTGTGGATGAAATTTTATACATCATATCATGAATATAATTATATTCATGGTATTAAATTTATATTTTGATAATTATTACTTTTATGGGTCATATGATTCTATTGATTACAAGTGGTAAGTTTTTTTCATCTCACTTTAATTTTTCTGGGACATATTCCATATTCATCACATATTACCTTCATGAACTACCCATTTTATTTATTATCATTTTTTATTATATATTTCATTAAATATATATATTTCTTGTATCATGGATATTTTTATTTCCTAAGTCTTGTACAAATTTCGCATGTGATGTTTACTTTGAATGTTATTCCATTAACTGACATAATTTCCAATCTATATCTTTTACTCAATACAGATATTTGGTTATAAGTCATAATGATTAATGAATTAAATTTACCATTTACATATTTGACTAATTCTTTAGACATGCATACATGGGTGGGGGCTGGTTAAAGATATCCCCTCAATGCATTGGTAGTCTCATGAGATGACAATGTTGGAAAAATTAAGTGGGTTTTTACCCACAATGATTAAATTGTCTTATAAAAGGTCTTGATGGTAGAGGTACATTGATGCCTGAGAACATGGAATACAAATAATAAATAATTTAATTTATTCAACATTCATTTCCATAGTATTTTCACAATGAAAAAAATCTATGGATGCATTTTCATTATCAGTTTCTTGATTGCATGGAATGTGTGTTCAATTATTTAACTTGATATGATGATTATAATTTATTTATTTATTTATGATAGATTACTTTTTATATAACCCTTACTAATCATTTAATATCACCCATTTCTTATGTCTTATTTTCCCCAGGTTTCCAAGAATATTATTATGATTGATATCCAAGGTTACACTAAGGGGAATAATGTTGTTCTCAAAGAATTTTTTTTTTATTTTCATATCCATAACATAAATTGAATTTAAAATATGTATCTAGTTTATAAAGACTACTAATAAATTCAGTAATTTGGGATGTAATTTAATTTATGTTATTCCAATGTAATAAAATAAGGCACCATCTCTGGGTTACTTAATCTAAGTTATATCAATTTTTCATTCGATGTATTAGTAGGTGTGTAACCATGCATGAATGTTTCCAAACAGAATTACTTATAATGTTTACATCTTATAAAATTGGTGAATGATCTATTAAATCAGAAAAAAAAATCTATGTTTATTCACCCTCTAGGAACTTTTACTGTGCTCAGAACCTATAAGTGGTATCCAAGAGGTCACATTTTAAATTTATAATTGTTTGTTTGATTGTTGATCAATTTTGAGAAATAGTGGTTGGATATTTTGTTTCTAAAATAGTTTTCATTAATATGATATTTAATTAACATGGTTTAAACATTTAAATTACTTAAATAATGATTAATGTTTTCTTAAAGGACTAATAACAGATGAAGAATAGACATAGATTCCATTGGGAGGTGCTAAGGATTCAGGCTAGTGAGACTAGGTTACACAGTGTGTAACTGAAGTACACATTATATACCCAGGTGAACTACACATAGACATGTCTCAAGGTACACAGCATGCCAATATGTAACTAAACATGGTTCATTTATTTCACACCATGTGTAGACTATCAAAACCCATCACATGACATTTCAAATTACAAAGTGTGGAGATAGAGTACTTGGCATGTAGTCTACATGATTTAGCCGAAACAATCATGCTAATTATGTGGTAAAATACATGGATTTTAACCATATGAGACTAAAACAATATGTAATTAACAAGACACGTGGTGTGTATCCAATGTACATGACATGTAATTTATTAATTTCCACATCCAAATAACATGATGATTTATTTAGAGTGTCATGAGGACACACAACAAGTGAAATACACAACGTGTATATATTTAGTACATGTATTTTAGTCCTACATCAAAAGAACATGTTGAGTCATTCGGTAGGATGTGCAGATACCCCACCTGAATGATACATAGTGTGTAGCTGGATAGTACATATTTTTTAGTCTATCTAAGGTACATGACAAAGCTTCAGGTTTTTATTTCAATTACACCTCAATCGATGAACATGACATGTAGCTCATAAGTGAACACCATGTAGTATCCCAATAGAGGTAATAATTAATGTACATTAAATAATTAATTTTAGAATTAAAACTGAATTACATTGTTGGAAATATAAGTGTATGATTCTGTAATAAAACATTTAAATAATTAAAAATTATCTACTAATTTATTTTAATTACCTATAATAATTGGTTGTGTTTTTTATTTTCCATTAATAAATATATGATAGGTATCTCTAAGAGACTTTGTATGATCATTAAACATGAAGGGAATGAATAAATGAATGAATTTATTAATTAATTCAATCACATTCATCTTATTAATAAATAATTAATTGAGGTAAATATTATCAAGTGTACTTTTGTGTATTTTTTGCATTTGTATGACCGGTCATAAGGTTGACCAAAACCTATGTATGATTTTTCACTATTTAATTTAATTTAATGCATTATTTTTAGTATTATTTATAATTAAATTAATATAACGGCCTTTGTGTAATCCCTACCTATTTTATTATGTAGGGCCTCCATATCCAAGGTTGTTTATGTAAATTATCTTTAACCAATCCTTCGGTTCACCTCACCTACAGGTGAGTTACAAACATATAAAATAAAAGGAGTATCCTAATGAGAGTTGATGTGGTTCAATATGGAACTAAGAAAATACCAACCTAGGTGATACATAGGTGGAAAAGTCGAATGTTGCTACTCATGCCAAGACTGACATGATGATTTTTATCCTAGATCATAGGTTGATTTATTATCTTCTAAATAAACAAATATTTATATATTATCATGATTAGGTAATTTACTTATTTATTTCCTTATTATAAATTATTTATTTTGCAGATTCAAGGCCATGATTCCATAGATAAATAGACTAATATGAAAAGATAGAATTTAAATAAATTGATTATATGTATATGTTTTATCAAAACATGTTTAATCACTTAAGTGAAACCCACTCAATATTAATAAGATATGAAAAGGATAAAATAATAAATATATATGCGTAAAAAACAAAATCCACCAAGATAATATTAAGTCTTTAATCCTTTTATTGTTTAATTTAAGATAAACCCATAGTTAAAGATTCATCTTGGCCTACATCAGGGGATCTTTTAATTATTAGGAAGACTTAATTGAGATAGTGTGTTAAATTAACTGAATTTTTATTATGTGTAATGGCCTATATTTGTTCAATAAATATTTGGGTGAAAGTGTTGAGGAAATCCCAGTTAGAATTAATCAATTTGGTTATCCACTCAATAGATCAAAGAGCTTCCTATTTTTTTGTTGGAAATACTGCCTACCTAAAAAATTTATTGTAATTTTCATATGCTATAGTTTTATTATAATAAATGAAATATGGATCCCTACCACTATAATGTCTATAATGTTGGGACATTCCGAGTTCAATGGTGAGGGTTGTTGAGACTAGAAAAAATAGTGTGAAACTTAATAAAATTACACTCATTGTATCTCACATAATTTATAATCAAGTAAATTCCAAATAATATTATCTTTCATAGTTGTAGGCTAATAGAAATTTTTTCATCCACATTATCCCTATTATCCATTTTGGATAAAGATCATATTCTTATGGGAAGCAACTACTTATAATGGTTTAGACGCCTATGGGTAGCGATGTTCCATGAATGAAAATATTACTTTCTAGAATACTCACTACTCGATCAACTTGTAAATGAGGTGAGTGATGAAGAGTTTTATGTCTTTTATAAAAACTTGATTAATGTGGAAGATGTTCAATTTTTAATTATTTCAACCATGTCTATTGAACTCACAACGTCTCTTGATGAAATGGATTCTTATAGAATGCTCTAGAATCTTTGTGGTATTTTTCAAGAGAGAGAAAAATAGGAAAAATTTGAGATATCAAATTATCTCTTTCATATTAATCTTGGAGAATGTGTGGAAGTTATGCCTCATGTAGTCAAACTTATTGGAAACATTGAGAACCTAGGGGTTCTAGGGTTTAAACTCCCTGAACAACCACACATCAATCTCATTATTTCATCACTCCCTCATGTATTCTCTATATTTTTTTTATTAATTTTAATATAAAAAACATTGGGAATCCTATTCAGGATTTTTTCACACCTCTTCACCAAGTTAATAAAGAGATGAAGCACAAAGTGCCTTTTGTCCTTATGGTGAAAAAAAGAATGGGTAGGATAATATCTCTAAATCCAAAGCTTCTTCACAATGGCCCTCTAAAAAGATAAGGATCAAGGTACAAGAAAAGGAATATGATGATTTCTATTTCTCATGTGTCAAGAAGGGTGACACTATAAGGAAAAACAAACCTATGAAAATATGTAAGGGAATGATTTGGGTGTGTTCATTATCGAGTGTAATTCATTTTTTTTCTACAAATTTGGTATTATATATTGCATGTAGTTCTAAAATATGTATTCAAATACAGGATCTAACTAGATTTAGGGAGATTTAATAAAGTGTAGGTAAATCTATGAGAAGCTAATGGATCTAGAATTTTTTTTTATGGATATAGGGAACTACTACCTTAAATTGTTTATATGAATGATATTAGTTTTTACAAATTGTTATTATTTTCCATAATTACCATAAAAAATATTTATATATTCATACATGATAAATATAGATTTATTATCAATTTTAGGAATAAATATTTATTATTTTTTAAAGATATAATTTGTTAAAGTAAGATGTATTTAAATAATGAACATTATGTGTTGTATTTCATGAATCAAGTAATGAAAATCAATAATGAAACTACATAACATGGCATATTCCACACCCAAACATATAATTGATGGCTAGGTAATATAAAATAATAGTGTTTGAATAAATTTCACCAAGAGGTATATTTAGATTTCTTTTAACTAAAACCACTTGGTGTATTCCATACATGTTTACATGGAAAAATAACCAAATAACCATTTAGTGTAAAAGTTGAATGGACTAAAGAGATTCTTGAATTATTTCATACTGATGTGTGTGGATCATTTTCAGTTGGATAAATGGGTGGGTAATTTCACTCCATAAATTTTAATGGTGATATAATTAGATATGGATATATCTACTTAATGAGGTACAATTCGGATTCCTTTGAAAAAATTATGGAATATAAGAATAAAGTTGAGAACCATCTAGGAAAAAAGATTAAGAAACTCCACTCAAACCATAATATAGAATATATTAATCAGGGATTCATTGATGATTTAAGGGGGTTTTGGATTTTATTCTAAATCAATCCACCTTACACACCATGGTGTAATGGTGTAAGTGAAATAAAGAAACATGACTTATTAGACATGGTGAGATAAATGATGTTTCATTATATTCTTTCATTATCCTTTTGGATATAAACATTATAAAATCAGCATACATACTAAACCAAGTACTAACTATAATAAAAGACGATATTCTATAATAATTGCAGAGTGGAATGAATCTTGTGTTGACATACTTACATGTGTGGGGATGTGAAGAATTTGTTAAAGATTATTTAGGTAAAAAACTTGTAGACTGAGGAAAAAAGTGTATATTCATAAGATATCCCAAGGAAACAAAAGGACACTACTTATAAAGCACTTCAGATAAAAAGGATGGGGCTAATAGATTTCCCACATTCCATGAGAAAGATCATATCTCTAAAATATATTGTAGGAATGATATAAAATTATAATAAGTCCATGTGTAAGATGAACAAGAGTTATAAGAGGAACAAATTCTACAATTCCCCATAGAAGAAGAAGTTTCATATAAAAAATTATTATATAGGAGTACAAGAGAGGTTGTATAACCATAATGATTTGGTTTCTAGTTATTGATGATGGTGACTCATTATTAGTTAATAATAATGATCCTTTAACCTATAAGGAAGTAGAAAGTGGCAAAGATGTTTCCAATTGAAAATAATATGTGAATTTTTAAATAGATTCCATGTACCAAATCCAAGTATATATTTTGGTAGATCCTTCAGTGGATGTATTTTCTATTTCTTTTAAATGGTTATTCAAGAATATATTGTACATGGATAGAAAATTCAGTAATTATAATGTGTGAATGTTTACAAAAAGGTTCAAACAGTTTCAAGTCGTGGACCATGATGAAAATTTTTCACTAGTTTCAATGTTTAAATCCATCATAATTATACTTTCAATTATGGATTTCCATGAATATGATATTTTGAAAATGGATGTCAAAATAACCTTCCTTAGTGAGAATATTCTTGAAGATGTATATATGATACAACATAAAAGGGTTTGTGACTCCAAAGGATACTAACAGGGTATAAAAGTTGCAAATATCCATTTATGGATGAATGAAAATATCTGGTTCATGGAAAATTTGATTTGATGAAGGCATAACATAATTTGGTTTCAAAAATAATTAATGTGATCCTTATGTCAATAACCAGTTTAGTGGAAGTGTAGTTATTTTCTTAATAGTATACATAGATGAAATTCTACATATTATAAATGAAATACCAATATTATAGTCTATAAAACATAGTTGAATAATTTATTCCCCATGATGGATGTAGGAGAAACATCATATATTCTAGTGATCAAGATCTATCATGATATATCCAAAAGGATTTTTAGTATAAATCAAGGTATATATATTTAAAAGATACTAAATATGTTTAGTATAGAATAACCCAAAGGGTATTCTTTCCAATGTCACCTAGAATTTATGTTTTTAAGAAAAATATGTCCTTATACATAAGTGAAAATATACAGGATGACAATTATTCCATACAATCTAATGATTATGTCAGTCGTGTGTGTTATGTTTGGTACTAGACTAGTTGTTTTATACACCATGATTTTTGTAGGGAGATATCATGATAACCCATATGACCTCTATTGGATGGAAATAAATACAATCCTTAAGTATCTAAGGTATACTAAGCATATGTTTCTGGTCTATAGAGGATATGATGAACTATTCCTCAGAGGATATGCAAATAAAAATTTCCAAATAGATCAAGAAGAACTAAAATCACATATGGGATACATTGTCACTCTCAATGAAGGTGTTGTGTGCTGGAAGAGCTCAAAGTAAGTTATGGTCACATATTCTTCATTAGATTATAAGTATATTGTGTCTTTTGAGGTTTCTAAAGAAGCAGTTTGAATATGTAACATCATCCAAGAGATTAACATGGTACCTCGATATAAATATCATATCATACTCTATTGTGATAATATTGCAGTGGTGGATCTCTCAAAGGATCCAAGGTCACATTTATGAATAAATAACATACCTTATATATATCATCTCTTTAGTGATTTTTATCAGAGGTTAATTCATAGTGAGTAGAATATCCATGGAAGATAGCATGATGAACACCTAGACTAAAGCCTTAAATCACCAGAAACATGATCGGCATGTGAGGTCTAGTAGACTAAAATTCATAGATGGATAGATCTAGTCCAAGTGGGAGTCTTCTGGAGTTGGTGTTCTAGATCCAACTATTTTTATTTTGTATTACATGTATATTAAAATATTTGAATATTTAATTCCATATAGTTCATTTTTATTTATAACTTTAATGTAATAATGTCCTAGAGAATTTATCGTAAACCATAATGATAATATTTTATGGTGAAGTTGGGTACTTTGGGTGTGTCCCAAATGACATGTTATTAATTTATAAGTTGATTAAGGATTTTCCCCTTCCATCTCTATAGAAGATAATATCTCAGTCCTTTAACTGAAATGGAACCCTTGCATTAAAATTCATGGACAAGGTGTACTGAAAAGTTTATTTCAGATTGTCAAATAAATACTTATCAGCCATATGGGTTGATGATATGAATGTGCAACCTTCTTGATGAGATATTATGTTAAAGGGATTATATTACATAGTAATAATTCATTTTTGGTTTTTAACATTGTGAAATTAACTTCTTTTTATTAGGTTCCTGGACCTATTTTTGGTTTGTAATCATATAGATTATGCAAGATCACTTAATGCCAATGAGACAGAATACTATATGGTTACACATAAAGTGTTTCCATTGATCTAGATTAAAATATATTTGAATTTAATTATTGGAATAAGTATTATTCTCAATACCAAGGAATAACTTTATTTAAGTTTTATTGATAACTTAAATTAAATATATATTTATTCTTTATATTGTGAATAAAATATATGTATCTTATTTATTGAATATTTATTAAATATTTATCCGTTCGACTATGAATATAATATTTATTTTTGATTAAATATTTAATAAATATTTATTTGGGTAATCAATAACTATCAGGGATGAATGAGCATTATAATATCATTTCTCATAATAAATATTAATTTACAAGTAGGTTAAATAATATTTATCACTGTGCTAGTTAGAATGCACCATAAAACAATAATATTATTTTTATATGGAATGAGTTAATATAATATTGATAATATTATTTAAGGTTCATTTTACAATTAAATAATATTTTAATATTAACCCTGGATCTATAAATTGATTCATATGTCTATTGTGTATGGTTAATTGACAATCAATAATCTTTGTTCACAATGGCCTTCTCTATAGAATTCCTCCTTATAACCTCCTCTCAAGAAAGAGAATAACATGAGAGAATCATTCAAGGTTGAAGGAACCAGAAGAGATCAAGATGAAAAACACAATATCATATATTTGTCTTATTATCACCTAACACTCTATCATTGTCATTCAGATATCAAAGGAGCACATGTGGATCACTATTAGAGATATTCTACACTTGTATCCTATAATAGAAGTAGTGATAATTTGAAAAGGATTTTTTTGGATTATCAACAACATCATCATAAAAGAATGTTATTAATATGAGATAAATTTCTTCTAATCTAATATATATTTATTATAAATTTAAATTAGATTTGAAGAAAGGGTACCTCGTCTTATTAACTTTTTCAATGATGATTTTATTGATCATTTGATAAAACCTTTTTAAATTACCATTATTTCACTTCTAAGATCCAAATGAAAAATCCCTCTAGCGGTTTCCTAGATTATCTCCTTTGATCTTTGAGCAACACTAATAGAATTATGGGTTTATATATGGCATATTCATCATCTTGTATTGTTTATATTGATCACTTCTGGTTCCTTTAGTCTTGAAGGATTATCTATTGTTTTTCTATTTGTTAAGAGGAGGGGATAATGATGAATTCGATAAAGAAGTCTGTTGTATGCAACTAATATCAATTTTCGATTTACCATACACAATAGAAATAACATTCTATTTATATAGTTTGTGTTACAGTTAAAATATTATTTAATTGAAAAAAAACCCTTATATAATATAATAAACCTTATTTTACCTCATTAAATATAATAATAATAATAATTTTATTTTTTGGTGTGATCTAACTATCATAATAAAAAATATTATTTAATTGTCTTGTAAAGTAATATTTATCATGGGACACAATCTTGGTCAGCTCATTCCACATCAAAATTTATTGAAACCCTAGATAAATATTTATTAAATGTTTATTCATAAATAAATATTCTATTCATAGTATGGTGAAGAAATGATAATTAAATATTTTATCAATATAATAAATATATTTTATTCAAAATCTGACTAGTAATCCTTTTTTTAAAATTTAAGTAATAAATAAAACATGAATTAAATTATTCCTCAGTCTTGAGAATAATATTTATTCTAATAATTAAATTCAAATATAATTTAATTTTGGTCAATGAAAACATTTAGTGTGTGAACCTCTAGTATAATTTCTCATTGTAATTATTTTTTCGTGTCTAAATTCTAAGATTAATGTCTTGAAATAGGTTAAGTCATCCGAGAGAAAGAAGTTAATATTGTGACATTGAAAAACACACACAGACACTTACTGTTTAATATAATCCCTTTGTCAAAATATCTCATCAAGTAGGTTGCAAATCCATATCATCAACACTTATACTTGACACATCATTCTTTTACTATCTAAAATAAACTCATCATTGCACCATGGAAATCTAATTTAATGTGATGGATCTATTTCAATCAATGGTCTGATATGTCATCTTCCATAAACATGGAAGGGACACATCCTTCCTCAATTTATTCATCAGTAACGCATTATTCATGATACACCCAACAAACACAACTTCATTATTAGTTGTTATCATAAAGTTTTATAGAAATAAATCTTGTTCTCGAGCCATGACATACATTAATAATAATAATAATAATGACTAAAGACCATTACAAACACTCACATATAGGAATCTATGATTAAAAATAATCATAAAGAATTTATATGGGGGGTATATTCTCATAATATTTCATCTTACATATTACTATGTGTGAACTTCATGAGAAGAAATCTCATATACCAAGTACTCACATCAGATATTGAACATTATATGTGTCCCAACATAGTACTGTTTCTATCCATAGAACTATATTTAATAATATCTTCATGGAATTTCAATATTCTCAATATTGTGTGGTACTATTATAACCCTATCAATGTGATAGATACTCGATTATATTATTACATTAAATTCAAATAGAAAAATGAAAACATTTCAATAAAATATTCAAATATTTGAATATACATGTAATAAAAAGTAAGAAAAGTTGGTTATAGAACACCAAATCCAAAAACATATACTTCTAAGAAAAGTAGTCATGTGAATTGTCCAGTAACTATAGTTGATCACATAAAATAAATAATAATTCCCATTGAGTTTCCTTTACGATCACCCTGGGTGTTGTAGGTAAAATACTTTTTTAAATATCATTCCTTGAAATCTATTAATATTTTTAAAATAAATTTTCAAAAAATTTTTGAAAAAAATGTATAATTTTTTTTAAACAAGTTATCCTCAAATACCTATTTTGGGTCGGACTAATCTGTAAAGAGGTAGGTGAATTTTATATAAAAATTTTATTCGAAAATAATTTATAAAGTTATTTAATTAATTGATAAACTAAAATAATTAATGCAATAACAATATAATTGAAAAGAGTAATGAAATAAATAAGTAAAAACATAGAAGAAACAAATTTTTATTAATAATGTTATTGATTTAAGATATTAAGTGATTAATATGATTAATAATTAAATGAATAATTAGTTTATAGAGTCTAAAAACTAAAATATGTGGATATTATATAATATTCAAGGCATGTAATTTTATAAGGGAGTTCAATAAAATCTCAATAAGATCCCCTATATTTTCAACCTAATTACTTGAAGGTGTATGAATTAATATAACTTGTATTTAGTGGTATACAACAAACTCAAAATAAACACAAACCATAAACATTATTTGTATCTAATAACCCCCAAAAAACATGGTTTTTTGGTTTTCAAAGAGCCTGAAGATAAATACCATGGTTCTATAGATTTACCAATAACATGAAAAGTGGGAAGTTTTCTTAGGAAAAAACATTAACATAAAAGATATAAATTATCTATAAATATAGAGAATATGAAATTGAGATTATTATAGAGATAAACATGGGATATTTAATAATTATAAGAAATAAATAAAAAAGATATCATAAGAGGTGGAACAAAGAAAGAAATTTTGTAGCCAATACTTGTTGTCAATCTCTATAAATCAATGTGGTTACTTGAATATTTATGTAGTTGTTTTCAATGTATACCATTAGTGGTGTTTATAGGATCTTTGGTTATAAGGGTCAAGTTAGAGGTGTAATGGGGTCAATATAGCTATTAAATATTGTCATAAATAGAGCTATTGAAGACCATCATAGAGAGAGGGTTGATTATGATAGAGAGTTTTATTAGTGACCCATCATAAGTAGTTGGTATGGTATAGATGAATTCTATGAGATTCATGAATTATAGTTATCATGATAGAATAATGAGGTGATATTTGTAGGATTGAGTATAGTTGTGTGCCATGGATTTGAGTAACTCGAGGTAACCTACATCTGGTGAGCCTTTTTTCTGGTGTAATGTTGTGAGGTACCATCAGTATGATTACCCCAAGACTCATCTTGTTTATTGACCTTCTATGTGGAGTTATTTGTGAGGATTTTTTGAGGTAATCCCTATCTCATCCACTAAAACATTTTTAATGGATTTCAAATTTGTTTTGAAATGACTATTATATTGGATTTTAAAATTTGGAGCGATCTCTTATAAAACTATGTGGTTCTAGTATTCAAAGAAATTTCATATTTATAAATTTGTGGTGTTAAAAAGGTTTTTATTTTAAAACATATTTAATTGAGTAGGTTTGATATTGTATAACTGGTTGTGAGTAGGGTGGTGGTGGAATTATCATTCTGTTTGAGAGGTATCCTTCCCTGAGAGTGTTGTTGGTGTCATGTGTTTTTAGAGATAATTCTTCCCAACTATGTTGGTGTTCTAGATATAGCAAGATCCTTGAGAAGTATCTCTCAAGAGGCTGATAAAAATCTTCAAATTACCTTCCTTAAGTATTTTTATTCTCAGGTATGAGAATTGTTTAATAGGTATATAATGTGATGAAATGATTACTCTAATCCTATTACTTTGTATGTTTCCTATGTTATAGGTGTTCAATGAGAGTTTGAGGAGGAATTGGTTGAGTGGGGGATATATTTTTTTGCATAGTTATTTCAAGGATGTAAAAGTATATTGATGACATGAAGGATCATTGATTTTCATGTTGAAATGTTTTTCATGGATTGAAATTATGAGGGGAGATTTTTTGGGTAGATTCAATGGTGTTCTTATTGAGTTGATGCACGATATAAAAGTATAATTCATTATGAGAAGGAATTTTATATTGAGTGATCTTTATTTTTGGTAGGTTTTTAATGGAGTTTCAAATCAATAATTTAACATTCAGAAATGGGTTTTCATATAATGATTTCTTTTCATAATTTATATAAAATCAAGTTCCAAAACAAATTACACTTCTCACCTTCTTTTCCCTCAAATACTAGGTGTCCCCAGGTGTCTATTTTGGAACTCTCATATCCCTTTTTAACCAGGATTTCATTAATGGTTTGTGAGATCAATAACCCTTATTTAAGGGTTATTAGTTCTTCCTTGAGTTATTCTGGCTTGAAAAGCATCTTCTTTTTTCATAGATCTTGTATAGTGATTATTGAATAATTGATTATGGTGTGGTATTTCTAAAATTTTCTTCTATGTTTTGTGAAGATGTTCTTAAATAGACCTACGTAGGTTTTATTCCTTAATATATTTATGATTCTATGTTTGTGATGATTTACATTACTTGGTGATTGTTCTTGGATTATTATGAAGGGAGAGATTACATGAAAACCCATAATGGAAGATTGAAATAAATTATAGATGAAAATATTAAAGAAATAATTGGAAGAGGAATGGGGGATTGTGTCATATTTATGTTTTCTCTTATATTATTATATTTTTATCCTTATAAATTAATGTGTTATATTGTGATTTTGTTGTTTTTATTTTTTTTAATGAACCTTGGAACCTCCATAATTGAATAAATTGTTAAACTCGAAAATTTAAATGAGGTTAGTTGAAATCTATAAACCTAAGTTGTTATTTTTATTGACTTATTATGATTGTTGTGTTTTGATTTGTTATCCCCCCTTTAATATTAGTGAACAATTTATGAATTTAATAATTAAAGAGGAATGGGAAGTGGTATTAAATTATATATTGTTGATTGAATTTTGATCAAGTATTGATGAAATTATTCATGTATTTTCAATGAATTTTTGGTGAATTATTTATAATGGGGATGGGTGATTATGGTTGAATTGAATAGTTTATGATCTAATTAAATGTTAATGGATTGATTAAATATGAAAAATAATGAATGGATGGAACCTTGAATTATGTGAGGCTAGAAAATGGGTAATTTATGGGGATATTATATATGTGTATTTGTTTAATGGGTTGGTGATCAATATAGAACTAGTTAAATTTGTTTTAGAGAAATGGAAAATGAATCTTTATAACTGATTGAAATGAAGGAATGAGGCATTTAAGGTAGTTATAATGATGGAGTGGATATATAATGTACTTGGATGAGATGAATGGATTGTGACCTGGAAATAAAAAAACAAGTTAATGGTGGATGGATTTTCCATAAAGGGAAGATTAATAAATCTGTGAGCATATCAATTATGTTAAATGCTAATCTTGGAGAGATGAAATGATGTGTAACTATAAGGTTGTCATTTACATGGATTATCTTTCTAAAATCTAGTTGTGATATTGATGAGTGAAAATATTTTGAAACATGTTTCTTAATAAATGGTTGTTTCTATGTTGTTAATTATGGAGGTGGTATGGATAGATGGTGTTGTATGTACTGGAAGACCCCATAGGGGTAATGGGTCTGGCAGAAACAATAGGGCATTGAGTGGTATATATGTATTGGAAGACCCTATGGATATTTGATCCAGTAGACCCAACAGGGTATTAAATGGTACTATATGTACTATAAGACCCTATGGGGTGTTAGATTTAATAAATCTTATAGTGTATTGAGTGGTTCTATATGTATTGGAAGACCTTACAAGGTATGGGATCTAGAAGATCCTACATGGTATTGATTGGTACTATATATACCGACAAACCAAATGCGATATTGGATTTAATAAAATAAATGAGGTATTGAGTAATACTATATGTACTAAAAGACTATAACATCTTGATATTTTAAAAAGGAAATACTATATTTGATAGTGTACAAGATATCAACTTCAAGCTTAAATGAATAGTAGAATCTTACTACTTAAATATTGTTATTATAACCTAGACATTAAACATAAAATAATGAACAGTATTAATGGAATTATGAAATATATAATGTTCATATTTATTTATAATTTATTAATTTTTTTTAAAATAATCACATAAATTTCTAGTAAATTGTTTTTCAAAAAATACATTTTCTTTAAAAATGGGTTTTATTGCATTTTATGATTGAATTTTATAATTAATTTTTTGAAATTTTAGAAAAATAATTTCATAAAATATAATTACAATTTTAAATGATAATATCAAGTTTTAATTTGGTTGAAATTTTGGGATTTTTTGGAAAATAATTGTTTTTGAGTGAATAGTGAAAAATACCGATTTTTGTAATCATATCATTTCTTTTCAAATTAAACAATTTAAAAGTACCATTATGCTTTGAATTTTATTTCAATTAACATAAATATTATTTATTTATATTTAATACACTTAAATTACCTTTATTCAAATTTATATTACATTTTTGAATAAGGTTATTTTTTGGTTTAAAATGGGATTTTTTTAAAAATTGTTATAATGTACATAATGTTTCTCCATTTAAATTAATTAAAATAATCCATAATTGGGAATTTTTTAAGTTGAAAATATAAATTATTTATCATTATATATTAATTTATTTTTATATAATTATTATCATTAGTCATAGAGTTAATATAAAATCATCTTTTTTTTAAAAATACACTTCTTGAAAATCTGTCTTCCATTGCATCTGCAAGTTTTGTTTTAAATATAATTTTTCCAATTATATGAATTGAATTTGGTAAAATGGATTCAATATTTTTAATAATAAGTTTAAAATTAGGTAATATGTATTTTTATTTTATGTATAAAAAATTCACAATGGTAAAAAAAATTGCTACAGTATAGGTAAAATAATGAAATAGGTTAAAGTTAAATAGTAAAAGCATAAAATAAATAAAAACATTAAATGGGTGATTGATGTGTTTATAAACCTTAAACATCATTTTAAACATTAATTTTAAGAATTGTTTTTTGATTAATTCCATACATATGTGGTTGGATTTAAAGATAAAATAATCATTATTTAATCACTTAAACTCAGTTCTTCTCAAGTATAAATACTACTCCTCACCACCCCCTTTATCCTAATAGGCCTTGAAGCTCTTAAAATATCTGAAAAAACCACTCATCCCAAATATCCCAATTTCCAATTGTTATTTTTATCCCCTAGTAACCAATTCCAAGTTCATTGATGGATCCTTCAAGGAGTCGTTATTCAAGAGGTACCTTTCTCAAACCACCTCTCTTAATTTCTTTTCTTCTTCTACCTTATCCCCACCACATTCATTCATAAAGGAATAATAAATATTGAATCAGGTATATAATGGAATTATATATTTCCATTGTAATATCTTATATTAATTCCTTTTCTCATCTACTCTTATTCAAAGAAACAAAACCATTATACAATAGTAACGGTTAATCATCACTGTGGATAATGAGTTTTCATTTTCCATTACTGACTTCAAGGCTGGTCATGAAACTATTATTATGGTTCAATAACATTTTAATAAGTATATTTTAACTTATTTCATGTTCTATAATTAATAAATATACATAATATTAAATAAAATGAAACTTGTTTGTGATGGTCTGAAACCCCGCCAAAATAAACTAAACATTTATCATTAACATTTTATCCAATGAATCATACTCACATCAGAAAACCAAATGTTATATGGGAACATTTATACATATAGATGTTAAATAATACCATTTCATTCCACTTCTGTAGTTTTATTGCCATCTTAAAATATCATCCATAAATATACACAAGTAAACCGACCATGAAACCGTGAAATGAACGCCTCCAGAATGGCGAAATTGAACTTTATAACTCATCAAAATGGCCATAAATGAACTTAATAAAATTATAATAAATATAATATATGTGAAATAGGTTATTTTTTATGTATTTAATGAATTTAATTTTATTATATAGTATAGAAATATAAAGTGAAAAACTCTTTCAGACACAAGGTAAGGGACCCCACTACCCCTCCCCCTTCCTTTCGTTTCAAGAACCTTATTTATTTTATATATTTTATTTCCAAATAATATTTAAGGGATATAATTATATACATACCTAGTCATACAATTTGTATGTTAAAATCATTAAATAAATATTTATCTCTCACTAAACCGTTTTATGAATCTTTATGTATAGTCATTATGCTGCCAATATTTTAATAAGGTAATTCTTACCTCAATTCACATTATTAGGATTATGTCATAATAAGATTATTTGTGAAATTACTTTTGATTATATTATGTTCAATTACCATTTTTTATGTGTATTTATATATGATACACATAATGAATTTATTTTATTAATGCTCACTTCAATGGTATGATATCTTTAAGAGACTTTCTTTTAAAAATCCTCTTCTAATGTTTCTTTTTACAAAAGTAAAAAAGGAATGATTTTTTAACTTATAGGGAATGAGTGGATTTTTCCAATTTAATGATTCATTTTTACTTTTTGAGATTACTTTATTATTTTAAAATTTTATTTTCAAAGAAAATTTGTTCATATATAGGTGTGATTCTTTTAAAAAAATAAGTACTTTCAAAATGAAACATTTATTTTCCTCGGAAATGTTTTTAAAGTTATTTTATTCAAAGAAAAAACCTATTTAAATTATTTGGGTATTTGTTTATTGAAACTATATTTTTTAAAATAAAAGGGTATTTTTTCATTGAATATGGGATTTAAAAAAAGTGAATTTTGATATCCAATAGTAATTTGTTTAAAAGATTAAAATATTTTTTTAAAGTGAAAGCATAATAATATTTTATTCATGTTACTTGACTATTATACATGGAAATGGGTTATACAAGATATTTCTTGGTGATCCTATTACATTTTATATGATGGGGTGGCCCAGATAGTGTTGGGTGAACCCATTAAATCTTATCCGATGGGGTGTCCCAAATAGTGCAGGGTGAGTCTGTTATAGATTATATGATTAGGTGGCCAATATATAATCGAGTGAGCCTATTATGGATTATGCAATGGGTTATACCAAATATCACTTAAATTTAGCGAGTAATGATCATATGGTAATTCATTCATATTCTTATTCAAATTAAAAGGGTCTTAAAAAGGTTTTATGAATTTGGTTTTCTAGGATTCCAAAAAGGGTTTTCTTTTTATTACTATGGGTTTTGATGTTTTTATTTGTGCTAAAATGGTGTGTATTTTCATGAAAAAATGAATTATTTAATTTGATAAAAGAACACTGAGATAAATATAAATATTTCATGGACTTTAATTTTTTTCACTAGGCTAACATGTTTCTTCTTTTTATGTCCCTTACTGATTTTTTTATGCTCATCCTGCATTTTAAAAAAACCATAGTTTTTGATTAAGAGTATGAACAAGGATAAGTTCAAGATTAAAATTGTTAAGATTCATCATGAAATGGATTCTTTTTTTATTTTAAAGACATTTTTTATATGAAAAAAATGTATATTATGTAGTAAGGTCCACTTATAATGTATGGGTTTAATTTCTAATACTTTTTCTTCATTCTCTAAAACTCTAAACCACAAATAACATTGGGATTATATTAATTTCTAGTTTAAAATATTAAAAATATGATATGTTTGAGGTTGGGTCCTTAAAATTGGAATCAGATATCTGTTTAGATAAATTTAGAGGTTAGAATGTTATTTAAGCATAAGTTACAAGTCATATGTATCTATAATAGTCAGCCTGGTTGGGAGAGTCCTATTTTTTTGGGTAAATTGAATGATTTTAAGATAAAATTAATAATTATATCTTAGTGTTTATCCTACTCAAAAGATTATATATTATGATTTTATTAATATTATCATACTAACCATTTTTAATTTAGTAAATGGATGGATCCAGTAGGCACCAAAGTTACAGTGGATATGAATGAAAATTTGATGGATTATTGAATAAGAAACTAAATGAAATAAGTGTTGTAATAAAAACACATGTGGTTATTAGAAAGAAATTTTCATTAGTAATGATTAGACACTTGAACCTCAGCAAGTTTCCTAATGCATCAAATATAATAGAAATTAATCCCTTTGTTTTTTCATGTGACAACGATCAAAATGTTAAATATATTAAAAAACATATGTGTCTAGAATGTGGAAATAAGCATATGGAAACATGTATTAAAAGGAAGGGAAGATGTTTTAAATGTAGTAAATAAGGTTATAAAGAAATAAATAGAAAAGAAAAAAAGGAATCATTTAGTTAACTCCATGAAGGGTAAATAAGTTCATCTCAGGTTATCAATTGAATGTTTTAAATGTGGGTGGTATGGTCATTATGCTCATCGATGTCCTAAGAAGAAGGTTCATGAATGGGATTTGGAGAACTGTACAGATAACTATTTAGTAACACCTAATTCCATTATAATTGAATGTGAGGAAAGTAAAAATGACATATGAAATCTAGGAATTACTTCTTGGCTCATTTTTTGAAATTGCTTAATCTTAATACATGATTCTTATTTTTTAGAAATAAAGTATTAAGGAATAGTATGAAGAATCATGGTTAATGGTTTAATAAGTAATTTGAATTAAGTATTTATTTAACTATTCAATTTTAAAATTTATGATATAGTGGTATTTTATAAATATTACAAGAATCATGTAATGCCAAATGATTTTACTATAATAGGTTTTGTTTTCATAAATTTGGAAACATGTGTTATATGGAATAGATATCTTTGAAAAGTGTTAAAAAGGTGATATTTTTTTGGAGAAATTTATTTTTGAGGTAGATGTAATCCATAATTTTAGGATACAAAAAAGGTATTTGATGAATAATTCCTTTAATTTTGGTGGAAATAATTTTTAAGGTATTGATAGTTTTTTCTTAGTTTATATAATCTCTAAATTTGAGGTAATTATTGATTGTTACTCTTTTTAGTATAAAAAATGAAACATATAAGAAAAACTTTGAGGATAAAAATATTAAGGTTATTTTTTAGTATGATTTAGAAATTTTTTGAATTTCATAAGGATTATATTAATATAGTTTAAGAAAAAATAAAACCCACGGGATGGTTGGCAACATGTCACGCATAACAAGGCCACATGAATTGAAACAACTATTGAATAGCAAAAAGGGTGGATCACCAACCACTAGACTATGTGAAGTACCAGTTAGTATAAAGTTGTTTATTTAGTTAAAAAATTTAATCAATGAAAAACAAGTTAATTTTTTGAATATATTTTTTAACATATAGATAACTAGGTGATTGTAAAAATGATTTGGTGATTAAGTGATCAATGTTATTTCAGAAAACATTCACTATTTTGGGAACCATATATGATTAAGGTAAATAGAATACTATGGGTTTTATTTTATAAATAAAGGAATAATTATCTTTAATAAACATATATTAATTATAGTGATTCATGTTATTTATGGAAATGATTAATATATCTTGAAGATTATATGATTATGGAAATTACATTTTTTAAGGATACTTTTCAAGTGATTTATATTATTTGGAGATAAATTATAAATTTATCTTGGAAGACTATGTGATCAAATACTTATGATTTTTGGGTTTCAATATTAGTTTATAATATTTTAGAGGTATTTTTTGAATGATTTATGTCGACCATTGGGTATTAGTGTTTAATTATAGAGACTAAAGCAGTTTTTCTTAGTATGAAGGTTTACTCATTTTGGGGAAATATATTATCTTTTACTAACCATTTTTTTGTTAATGCCTAAATATATGAGGAATAGATACTTATATTTTTTGGATTTTTTTGATCCATATAATTTGATTCCGATTCTTTAGGTATGAAAACTTTATCTTAAATACTCATCATTTAGAGAAAAGAAAAGACTGTGGTGAAAATTGATTAAAGGATAAAAGTATAATTTTTAATAAGTATATTTACTTGTGTAAATAAAATAATTCCTCAAATCATGGAAAATAATCTTGAAAATAAAAATTTATTTGTTTACTTTTCTCATCGAGAAATCAACAGCCATTTAAGCCATAACGGATTTACAGTTTAATGATGGATAACTTTATCATGATTGTGTTATCTATTCATCTCTATAATTCCTAGAGTTTAATATTTTATATTCCATTTCCAGGTTTTCATAAATGGAAATCTACTGTGTTTTATTCCATATAACCTTCATGCTTTTCCATTTACCCTTTTTAAGTAGAAGTTTTATTGAACATTTTTACGATGTGGGATTTCAACAAAGGTATTTTGAAAAGTCAGACCACTAGTTTTTTTATCCCTAGTTAAAATTTCAAGGTCATAATTTATTAAATGGTTTTGAATTTAAAATTTTTAGGTTTTAAAATGAAAAGGCTACGTTTGATTGTGTAAAATATATCTAACTCTAAGCGTAAATAAACAACAAAATATTACTATTTAAATGTGACTCATATAACCTACCCATTAAGCTATAAAGGGTGAATATTATTAATTTAATTATTAAATACATAATGGTAATTATCATTGATTATTTTTTAATTATTTTTTTGTAAATAATCACTCAAATTTTTAGTAAAGACATTTTTTTCAAAAAAAAAATACTTATTCTTCTAAAATGGGTTTTATTATACATTATTAAGGAATATTACAATTAATTCTTGGAAATTTTAGAAAATAAATCTCAAAAAATAAAATTCATTTTTGAAATCATAATATCATGTTTTACTTTTCATGATATTTTGGGATTTTTTAGAAATTATTGGGCTTTCAGTGAATAGTGAAAAATACCGATTTTTTGTAAAAATATCATTTCTTTTCAAATTAAACAATATAAAAGTTCCATTTTTTTAATTTAATTTATAGTAACATAATTAATATTTAATTATATTTCATCAATTAAAATTATTTTTAATCAACTTTATATTTTATTTTGGAATAAGCTTATTTTTGGGTTTAAAATGGTCTTTTTTGGAAACTATTTTAAAGTGAATAATGTTTCTCCTTTTTAATTAATTAAAATAATCCATAATGGGGAATTTTTAAAATGGTATTTGTATATTATATTTTATTAAATATTATTTTTTCCATAAAATTATTATTATCAGTCATAGATTTAATATAAAGTCATTTTTTCTTAAAAAATACACTTCTTGAAAACCCTCTTTTTCATCAAATCTACAGGTTTTGTTTTAGATTTAAATTTTAAAATTATTTGAATTTAATTTTTTAAATGTATTATATATTTTTAATCATAAGGGATAAATTAATTAATAATTTCATTTTCATTTTCATTTTAGTCATAAAAAATTTACCTTGGTAAAAAAAGATTTACCATAGTATATGTAAAATAATGAAATGGGTTTAAGTTAAATGGTAAAAGATTAAAATACCTAAAAACTACAATTTTAAATCAGTGTTTGATGTGTTTATAAAACATTAACATCCTTTAACATATTAATTATCATTATTATTCTTTGTAGATAATTCCAACCAAATGTGGTTGGCTTTAAACATAAAATAGTCATTATTTAATCACTTAAAACCACCCCTCTAGTATAAATACCAATCTGCACCACCCCTACTCTCCAAAAATCCTTTAATATCTTAAAATATCTTCTAAACCACCTCTTACCCACTCTCCCAATGTCTAGGTGATGATGGTCTCACCCAAATTCCAATTCTATTTTTTTAAGGGGCCATTCAAGTAGGTGTTATTTAAGTGGTGACTTTCTCAAACTACCTCTCTTAATTTCATTTCTTCTTATACCTTATCCTCAAAACATTCATCCATACAGGAATTATAACTCCAAAATAATTTATATAATGTAATTTTAAATTTACAATTTAATATCTTATATTCATCCCTTTTCTCATCCCCTATTATTCAAATAAATGAAATCATCATCCAAATTATGGTGATTAATCGTCTCCCTAAATAATGAGTTTTCATTTTCAATTACCATCATCAAGGATGGTAATAAATCTTTTATTATTGTTAAATCATAATTTAATAGGTATATTTTAACTTATTTGATGTTATTTAATTAATTTATCGATATAATATTAAATGAAATGAAATTGGTTCGTGATGGTCTGAAAAACCACCAAAATAAACTAAACATTTATGATTAACATTTTATCAAATTAATCATCCTCATGTCATAAAAAATGATATATGGGAACATTTATACATATATAAGTTAATTAATACCATTTCATTCCACTTATAGAGTTGTATTCCCATTTTAAAATACATTTATAAATATACACAAGATAACTGACCATGAAACCGTGAAATGAACGCCTCCAGAATGAAAAAATTGGACATTATAACTCCTCAAAATGGATATAAATGAAATTAATAAAATTATAATAATTAAAATATATGTGAAATAGTTTATTAATTAAGTAATTATTGAATCTTATTTTATTATCCATGACATTGTGATCTAGTACAGAACTATTTCGGACACAACTTAAGGGACCCCTCCACCACTTTTCTTCCTTTCCTTTCAAGCGCCTTCTTTATTTTATGATTTTGATTTATAATTACTTTTAATGGGATATTATTTTCCACATACTTATTACCATACTTTTTATGTTAAAATTTTTATATAAACATTTCTATCACATTAAACCATTTTATGAATATTTAAGTACTATCGTCAAATTGCCGAAATTTTAGTAAGGGAGTTATTTTCAAAATTCCAATTCCTTGGAATATTTCATACTAAGATTATGTGTGAATTTAATTTTAATTATATTATTCTATATTAACATTTTTTATGTAGATTTAAATCTAATACACATAATCAATTCATTTTATTATCTCTCACTTCAATGATCTATTATATTTAAGGGAATTTCTTTTAAAAATATTATTTTAAAGTTTCTTTTTTCAAAATTCAAAAGTAATGTTTTTATAACTTATATTTCATTGTAAAATTTTCCCATCACCATGATTCCTTTTTTACTTTTAATATTTCTTTAAAATTTTAAATTTTTATTTTCAAATAAAATGTGCTCTTATATATGCATAAATATTTTTAAAAAGAATTAGTTTCAAAATAAAAAAGTTATCTTTCTTAAAAATGTTTTTAATTTTATTTTCATAAAATAAAATCCATATTTAACTTTTTTGGTTATTTTGGTATTAAAAAATGTTTTTATAAAAAATAAAAGGGTATTTTGGCATTGAATATGAGTTTGTGAAAAATTTATTTTGATATCCAAAAGTAATTTGTTTATGATATCAAAAGAGTTTTCCAAAACTATAGATATAAAAATGTTTTATTCATTTTACTTGATCATTATGCATGATAAATGGGTGCTCCTAAATATTTTTGGATGAGGTCATTGTAGCTTATACAATGGGGTGACCCAGATATAGTTGGATGATCCCGTTACAGCTTATACGATATAGAGGCACAGATAGCGTTGGGTGAGACTGTTAAAACTTATATAATGGGGTCACCCAAATAGTGTTTAGTGATCTCATTAAAGCTTATATTATGGGTAATACTAGATATCACTCTAATAAATAGGGTAATGATTATATTGAAAGTTATTCCTATGGTTAGTCCAATAAAAAGGTTTTTGAAAGGGTTTTAAAAATGTGATGCTCTAAGTTTAAAAAGGGGGTTTCTTTTGATTGTTATGGGTTTTAATGTTTTTAGTTGAGATAAAAGTGTTTGTTTATATAAAAATGAATTATTTAATTTTATCAAATAACATTGAGATAATGGTAAATATTTCATGGTCATTCGTGTTTTTCGTTACACTAATAGATTTCGTATTTTTATGTCCCTTGCTAATATTTTTTAACTCGTCCCACATTTTTTAAATTTTTCTCATATGGTTTGAGGAATATTAAGGACAAGGATTAGATGAAGATGAAAATTGTGAAGAAATTTCATTAAATTAATTCTTTTTTTATTTTTAAAACTTTGGTTTTTTGAAAAAAAATATTTACTATGTAGTCGTGTCAACTTGTAATGTATGTGTTTACGTTATAAGAGTTTTTTATAATTATCTAAAACTATAAACCTAAAAGATCCTCAAGATTATAATAATTTCAATTATAGTTTAAAATATCTATAATATGATATTTTTAAGGTTGGTTAGTTACACATACCCTACTAGGTATTATTTCCAGCAAAACCTATTAAGTATATAAATGTGACATTTGTGCACCTGCAAAATCTATTATATATTGAGTGGAAGTTGATGTAATGGAAGACCTGATGGGGTAATTATTGGAACATGATATATTGGAAGACCATATGAGTGATGGTGTGATATTTGGTGCACTATAAGACTCTAAGGGGTATTGTTTCATGACCCATCCCCTAGGGCCCGTATCGTTACTACCCTAAGCCTACCTTTTATAGGCCAGGGGTTGGCGACTAGCACTGAAGGTGTATTCCCTAAAATTGAGAATGCATTGACTATTTATCCTGTAAACACACACTCCAAGCACACATCAAGATACAAACACAAGTAAACTATATAGTAAAAAGAGTGTGTACAGTAAGTAAAAGGGGACAGAATACAAGCCCAACTTGAAAGTGCAAGAAAACTGGAAAGTAAAAGTAAACTAAACAGCTCATGTGAACACCCACCAAGGATCCTACCTGAAGGGTAGGTACATCTCTTGAACAGTCTTCTCTGTGGTATTCCTAATCTAAGTCCGCCTCGGAGCTACCTCCGGTCCTGGTACCCTTTCCCTCAGTCAGCGCTATCTGTCCTTTGCTCCAAACACAACAAGGTGCGGGGGTAAACCGTGCAGGGGTGAGTATAACGATACTTAGTAGGGACCCCAAAACCCTCAAAGGTCTCACAAAATCCAAAAAGGATAAACCAAAAAGCATGTAAACATCTGAAAACCCAACTTAGGTATATGCCCCTACATATACCAATGTTATCAAGTATACCCATATCATTCAAGAGGACACATAACGTCCAACTCAAAAGCCCAAAGCTCAACTTTTCCACAATGGATGGAATACCAAAAAGGTAACACCACAAAGGTAACACCACATAGGAAAATACCACAAAGGTATCACCACTAAGGTAAGTACCACACAGGTACGCCACACAGAAGAATACCACCAAGGTATCACCACGAAAGTAAGTACCACACAAGTATGCCACACAGAAGAATACAACAAAGGTATCACCATGAAGGTATGGACTCAACTCATGCTAGGTATAAATTAGGTACAGAAGTACAGATTATTAGTTGAAGGATATATCATCTTATTATGTTAATTAGCACTGCTTCTGACCCACACAGGATTGACAGGTAACTAGCCCTCGCTGACCCACACAGGATCTGACCCACACAGGATCGATATGCGTTGACCCACACAGGATCGCTGAGCACTGACCCACATAGGATCTAACCCACACAGGATTTGATAGATGTTTACCCACACAGGATTGATGTTCTTTCTTCACGTACAGCCAGCCACCGGGTTCCCGTACTAAGCCAGCTTGATTCTAGGAGGGTCCATTTTTCAATCCACGGGTCGATACTCCAACTACCACAAAGTCCCAAGAAAAAGTATTCCAAAGGCCTATCACGTCAAAAGGTACCCAACGCAATGGACAGTGCGTCAATCGAATGCTCGTTTTGTAAGTTATTAGTGTTTCCGCTCCGAGGTCCCGGTTGGATTTGGGGTTCAATCCAACCAAGCCATACTCCAACTTTATCCAAAACTCAAGTGATGTATACCAAAATGACCATATCGATCCAAGGTTTCTGTTTCCATAGATGGTTTGTCAAACGGACACTTGTAGCTCAAGATATGGCTGAAAGAACAAAAAAGGTCAAAGTTGGTCTGGGTCTGGTCTGACCTGGTTGGACTGACCCGGCCCGACCCGGACTGGTCCGACCCAAACCAGTTTGGGTCGACCCGGCCCAACCCGATTCTGGCCCTGGGTCTGACCCAGCACGCTGGGTCTAGCCTAGCAGTGGCGGCTCACTGGGTGTCCCACAATAGGTGGTCCGCTGGGTGGCCCCAGCTGGCCGGATGGCCAGCCACTCCTTCGCGCCGCACGATCATGTGCCACTCCTCTGCGCGGCATGGTCATGTGCCACGCCATCGCCTGTGGCCTGCAGCAAGTCGGCCGCCCCTTCACCATCATTGTTGCCTTGTGTCGTCGCGCCGCCACATCCCCATGATCTGGCCGGCCACCACCAGCCGTCGTCCTTGCTCTGTTGCGGTCGATGGGCTGCGGCTCTTCTCCGGCAGCGCGGTTGCTCCTCTGCCATCTTCACAACTGGCCGTGGTGCCGGCCGCCGCTCCAAAGTCCCACTGGTGCCAATCGCCGACACCATCTTCTGTCCTCCTCCATCGTGAAAAAATCAAAAAAAACACAAGGATTGGAGAGGGGTCAGGCCATGTTTTTTTGGCCCGCACCCTCCGCATTAAAGCGGTAGTAAGCGGTATTGACGTTCTTAATTCAAGAAGGATGTCAAGAATGGGGAAAAGGGTATTAAAAATAACATTCCATACCTTGAAGGTTCTGAAGGATGAGGCATGAGGAAGTAGACAAAGTCGTTGAAGAACGTCGGCATTCATCATCTCCACAAGGCACTTCCGATATGGGCTCGGGGTTTGTTTCTCGTTCTTCGATTCGTGGTTCGAGGTCGCTCTTCACCGCCCGCCGGAACCAGCTCCATCATCTAAGTGTCAGGCATCACGGCACTATACGAGAGCTTTATCGCTTGGTGAATTCATACCAAATCCTCCACTCCATGCTCTATATAAATAGGATAGGGTAGGGTAAGTAACTATCGTGGAATTTATGAAGGCTCGTTTAATAGGAACCTTCTTAAATTCTAATGACACTATTACTTAGTATTCGATAGGTTTTTACAATTAATTTATGTTGACACAATTAATTGGGGAATTCTAAGGGTCTTCCCCCCTCATTATCTAAGGGTTTAGGTGGTCCCCACCATTGAATTCAAATTGGGAGGATTAAAGCTCTTGTGGTCCCCACCTCTATAAAACAAAAGGAGGTTACAAGAAAAAAAATGTAAGTATTTTTTTTTCTATTCATCCACAAAAAATGTGGAAAACTAACTTCCACTCTCGACCTACTGCGGTCAATTTGAAGGTCTCCATAAGTGAATATCGGTGTTGGAAGTTCAACGGTGTCCTCATATTTCAATTCTGAGCACCAATTCAAAAGTTACAAAAACCTGCTCGCTCATTTACTGAACGTACCTGAAAAAAAGTTCATAAATTCATTCCAGGCACACTGGGACTCGGAATCATGTGCCGTTAATTTTCATGGACTCATAAATTTTCCATTTAATTAAAAAAATTACATGTAATTTCTGGGTCTTTACATTCTCCCCACCTCAGGGCTTTGCGTCTCCATAAGCCACAACTCAAACTAAGGGAACAAGTGGGGGTACTGAGCATGAATCTGAGCCTCCCGCTCCCATGTGCTCTCTTGGAGGTCCTCGTGATGCCAATGTACACACACCAAAGGTATCAACTGCCCATAAAGGACCCTCTCCTGTCGATCCTCAAACTCTACTAGAACCTTCGCAAACGCGACCACATCATCGATGTCCAGCTCTCCATGGTCGATGACATGAGAAGGGTCGTGCACGTATCTCCTCAGCTGGGATACATGGAAGACTTTGTGCACCCGGTGCAACTGAGGGGGGATAGATAATTGTTATTCCACCTTGCCAACTCTACTAAGGTCCTGAAAGGGTCTGATGAACCTCAAAGATAACTTGTCACCCTGCCCAAATCTCTACAAACCTCATCGGGGTGAGACCCAAAGAAAGATGTGGTCACCATCCTCGAACTCCATAGGTCTCTGTCCCCTATTGGAATAAGACTTATTCTTGCTCTGTGTTGTCTTAATCGACTCCTAGATGATCTTCACCTTCTCTGTGGTAGCCCGTACCATATCTGGTCCCATAAGTCCTGACTCCGCTAGGTCAGTCCAGCACAAAGGCGATTTGCAAGGTCAACCATAAAATGCCTTAAATAGTTTCATCCCAATGGTAGAGTGATAGATGTTATTGTATGCAAACTCTACCAATGGAAATTGATCCTCTCAGCTACGATTTAAGTCAATGAAAAAATCACGCAGCATGTCCTTGAGGGTCTGAATGGTCTGCTCAGTATGGCCATCCGTCTGAGGATGGAAGTCGGTGCTCACAGGTAGTTACATCTCGAAAGCCTCATGAAACCCCTTCCAAAGCCGGGAAATAAAATTTGAATCACAATAAAATAAAATCATAGAGGGCACTCCATGTAACCTCAAAATCTCCTTCACATAGAGGAATCTCAAGCTCTCTACTGAACCCTACTCTCTGATCGATAGGAAGTGGGATGACATGGTGTGTCGGTCGACGATTACCCAGATAGAATCATAACCCTTGTATGTACATGGATGTCCTATCATGAATTCCACGGATATTCTATCCCAATTCCACTTTGGGACCTCTAAATGTTGAACCAAGCCTGCTGGTACCTGATGCCCTTCCTTCACTTGCTGACAAGTGAGGCACCAAGAGGCAAACTCTACTACAGCTTTCCTCATTCTTGTCCCATAGTGATATCATCAGAGTTCCTGGTACATATTCTCCACTCCTGGATTCACCACTAGAGGGGATGTGTGGATCTCCCTCAACACTTACTCCTGAAGTGACACTGGTACCATTGTATGTCCTCTAAAAAGTATGAAGTGCTCCCCACCTTCAGAAAATCCATCAGGTGTCTGTCCTGTGGATATCTGAGTACGTTGATCCTCACAGTCAGTGTCCTAACATTTCACCTCCCTGGTTCATGGAAGAAGTGGGGGAGTGACTGTAATAGACTGAAGAAAAAGCTACTTCATCTCGATCCACAAAGGATATCTGCAAATCGGCCAGCTGCTTCGTCGCCTCACCTAGATGTTTTATACCATATCTTCTACTGAGTGCATCTGCTACAAAATTCCCCTTCCCTAGATTATAGAATATCTCGATGTCATAGTCCTGGAGAAACTCAAGCCAACACTGCTACCGCGGGTTCAGGTACTTCTAATAGAAGATATACCTGAGACTCTTGTGATAAGAGTAGACTGTAAAACGTTCGCCCATCAAGTAATGTCACAACATCTTCAAGGCGAATACCACTACTGCTAACTCCAATTCATTGGTAGCATAGTTATGCTCGTGTTGTCTCATCTATTGAGAACCATATGTGATCATTTCTTTCTCTTTCATCAGGATGCATCCATGTCTTATCCCTGATGTGTCACAGTAGAGAACATACCCAACACCCTCCTCTAGAAGCCTCAAGATGGGGGAACTAGTCGTCCTCTACCTCAGCTCTAGAAAACTCTACTAGCATCTCTCCGACCACACGAAGGGTTTCCCCTTCTTCGTCAACACCGATAAAGGTTCTACAACTCTAGAGAAATATGGAACAAACCTCCGGTAGTATTCGGCCAAACCCAGGAAACTTCGTACCTCCACAACACTCCTCAGTGGCTCCCAAGAAATTATAGCCTCAATAATCACTAGATCCACCACAACTTTAGCCTCTGAGATGACATGTCCCAGGAAGTGAACCTCCCGGATCCAAAACTGGCACATCGAGAGCTTAATATAAACATGGTGCTCTCATAGTGTGTCCAGAACTATCTGCAAAAGATAGGCATGATCCTCCTCAGTAGCTGAGTATATCAGAATGTCATCAATGAAGACTACTACAAAGCGATCAAGGTATGGATGAATGATCATATTCATGAGTCCCATGAAAACTTCTAGAGCGTTGGTCATGCCGAATAGAATAACCAAGAACTCGTATTGTTCGTACCAACATCTAAAAATCGTCTTTTGTACATCCTCTTCCCGTACTCTGAGCTGATGATAGCCTGATCTGAGGTCTATCTATAAGAACCACCATGCTCCCTTTAACTGATCAAAGAGGTCATTAATCCTCAATAGTAGGTAATTGTTCTTCACGGTCACCTTGTTCAGGCACCATAGTCAACAAAAAGTCTCAAGCTCCCATTCACCTTCTTGGAGAACAAAATTGGGGTTTCCCAAGGGGAAACACTGGGCTGGATGAACCTCTTCCCATGTAAGTCCTCCATCTATACTCACAGCTCACGAAGCTCCGTGGGAGCCATCTGATATGTTGGTGTAGATATCAGGGTCATCCCGGGGTACAAGTAAATGTAAATGTCCAACTCTCTGTGATGAGGTAGTCCTAGAACATTAACATGGAAGACATCCATGTACTGGTCCACCAATAATAGAAAACTTAGACTCTCCACATCAACCACTCCAAGGGTAAGGCTAGCCAACTAATGAGTGATGGGCTGCACTCTCCTCCGGGTATTTCCATCCTGTGTTGTAAAGTCTCCCTTCTCCCTGGTGAAGGTAAACCTAGTCCCATACATGTAGACACACCAAACTTTGCACCTAATATAGTCAATCTGAGTATGGAATGTAGATAACTAGACCATACCCAATATGATGTTGTAAGGCCTTGATGTCGCTACTAAGAGATCCCAGTCGAAGCTCTCACCTCCTAAAGTAATCTCACGCTGCAGGAACTAGTGTGTAATCATTGAATCCTCTCCTGTCGGAGTCTCTAACCATAAAGATCGAGCAAACGGCTCCACTAAAATATATGATCTCTAAATGAGGGCAGTGGAAATAAAAGAATGACTGGAACCTATGTCTATAAGTACTAAAGCTATAGTGGAGTAGACACAGATCGTACCTCATATCATCTCCAGAGTGCCATGGTCATAGGCCTCAGCTACCTGGAGCTGAGCTTGCCCCTGTCCACATACTCTTTGTGGTCGGGGTGTACCACCTAGTGGTGGTGGTAGAAACATCTCGAACCATCACCCACCGCAAGCTGCATGGCCAGCTCTTCTACTACATCCACCTACTCCCTACGGACCTCCTCGGTCGAACCTTTGTCTCTGCATGGGTGGTCCTTCGACTGTCTTCTAATCATCCATACGGCGGTTCGGGCGGTCACGAGCCATGTGACCCTGCCCAACACATGTGTAACACTGCCTACCCCTCGCATGACTGGCTCTGTCTCCAGTACCCTGCACAACCGACCCTGAATCCTATGGTCATCCACCTGTCGGTATGGTCCTCTTAGACCTCTATGAAATCTGTCTGCTTTTAGATGCATAAGACTCCACTAAGTGATGCCTGGTGGTGGGTCTCACTACTGGTGACTGCTTATCAAGGAAACTCTCCACTAAGAGAGCTCTCTCTAACACCCCCGCCAGTGTTGGGATGCTGAGAGAAATCATCAAAGCCCTGATCTCCCACTTGAGTCTGTGCTTGAAAGTTTGGTCCCTAAAAAATGGTTCTGGCACCATATCAGTGGAGTAGCGTGAGAGGTAGGTGAACCTTGTTGAGTACTGAGACACAGTCATGCTTTCCTACTATAGATGAAGAAGCTCTTGTATGCGCACTGCGCAAAGGGTTTCTAGGACAAACTCTGCCCGAAACAGGCACTCAAAGTCTGCCCAGAGAAGTGTCACCTTATCATGAACCTGGAGCATAAAGCTCCACATTCTACCTACTGCTGCCTATAGAATATTGGCTGTAAGGATCATCAAGAGATCAGTTGTTGTCCCTACAAGTCAGAAGACTCTCACCACAGCCTCCAAAAAATCCTCAGCCGCCTGTGGATCTGTCTCGCCCTGGAACCTCAGTGGCCTATGGCACTGGAACTCATGCAACGCGCTCAAGCAGTGTGCACCCTCTACTACTGGGGTTGGTGGCATCGGTGGCTCAATGGGTAATGGTACCATTGGTTCCTCTTCTAGTGCCTCTGCTGGTGCCTCTACTGAAAGCGGTCCATGCACCAAGGCATCATCACTCGGTGGGCCATCATTGTATACTATACTCAGAATCCTAGCTGGTTGTCTGTGTGGAGGCATCCTGAAAATAAATAGGTGCGCCATGCTTAATAAGTAATACTTGGTGAGATGACTCAAAAATATCACAAAGAAAACTTTTCAAAACACAGATGCAATTAGTGTTTTCATAAACTATGTCAGAAATTAGAAGTCAGGGTCCTCGTGTATGGATATGTCAGTCACCGCATCAACACTGGATTCCTTAAACTGATAACCACACTCATAAAACATAATATTATTTCCATTAAAAGATCATATCCATATGTTCTATGGTATAACTGACTCCTCTGATACCAATTTTTCACGACCCGTCCCCCGGGGCCCGTACTGTGACTACCCTAAGTCCACCTTCCATAAGCCAGGGGTTAGAGACAAACACTGAAGGAATATTCCCTAAAACTAGGAATGCATTACCTATATATCCTATAAACACACACAACAAGAACACAGAAAGATATGAACACAAGTAAATTTTATAGTAAAAAGAGTGTGTACAGTAAGTAAAAGGGGGCAGAATACAAGCCCAACTGAAAAGTACAAGAAAACTGGAAAGTACAGTAAATTGAATAGCTCTTGTGAACACCAGCCAAGGATCCTACCTGAAGGGTAGGTACAAATCTCAAACGGTCGTATATGTGGTACACCTCATCTAATTCCACCTCCGAGCTACCTCCAGTCTTGGTACCCTGGTCCTCAGGCAGCGTTGTCTATCGTCTGCACAAAACACAACAAGGTGCGGGCGTAGCCCGTGCAGGGGTGAGTATAACGATACTCAGTAGGGATCCCGAGACCCTCAAAGGTCTCACAAAATCCATAAGGGATAAAACAAAAAGCATGTAAATATCTGACAACCCTACTTAGGTATATTCCCATACATATACCCAAGTTATCAAGTATACCCATCTCATTCATGGGGAAACACAAGGTCCAACTCAAAAGCCCAAAGATAAAATATTTCACAAAGGAATACCATGAAGGTAACACCACAAAGGTAAGTACCAAAAAGGTAACACCACATAGAATAATAACACAAAGGTGTCACCATGAAGGTTAGTATCACACAGGTACGCCACATAGAAGAATACCACCATGGTATCACCACGAAGGTATGTACCACACAGGTACTCCAGACAGAAGAATACCACCAAGGCATCACCACAAAGATAAGGGCTCATATCAATCCAGGTATAACTTAGGTACATAAATAAAAATGATTAGTCAAAGGCTAGATCATCTTATTCTGTTAAGTAGCACTGCTTCTGAATCACACAGGATCGATAGGTAACTAACCCCCGCTAACCCACACAGGATCTGGCCCACAGAGGATCGATATGCGCTGACCCACATAGGATCGCTGAGCACTGACCCACACAGGATATGACCCACACAGGATCAGTATGCGCTGACCCACACAGGATCGATGTTCTTTCTTCACGTAAACCCAGCCGCTGGGTTCCCTCACTAATCTCTCTTGTTTCCTGGAGGGTCCGCTCCTCAATCCACAGGTCGATAGTCCATCTTCCACAAATTACCATGAAGAAATATCTCAAAGGCCAATCATGTCAAAAGGGACCAAACACAACTAACAGTGTGTCAATCGGACGCTCGGTCTATATGTTATTAGTGTTTCCACTTCGAGGGCCCGGTTGGATTTGGGGTTCGATCCAACCTGGTCGTACTCCAACATTATCCAAAACTCAAGTGGATTTTTCCAAAAGGACCATATCAATTTAAGATTTCTGGAACTATAGATACTTCGTCAAATGGACACCGGTAGCTCAAGATATGGCCCAAAGAATGAAAAAGGTCGAAGTTGGTCCTGGTCTGGTCCGACTCGGTCAGACCGACCTGGCCCGACCTGGCCCAACCTGGTTCCAACCCTAGGTTCGACTCGGCCCATGGTGCATCCGGTGGTGGAAACCCGTGGTGTGGTCTGCGCTAGGCGGTCCCCTGGGTGGCCCCAGTTGGCCGGATGGCCAACCTCTCCTTCATGCAGAGCGGTCACGCGCCATGCCAACGACATCGACCAGTAGTGAGCCGGCCACCCCTTCACTACCTCTATGGCCTTGTGTCGTGGCACATTCTCGTTGGGTATCACGGACACATGATATTGAATCACCATTATGAGGCCAGCCACCACCGACCGTCGTCCTTGCTCTGCCACAACTGATGGGTCGTTTCTCTTCTCTGGTGGTACGGTTGCGTCGTCGTCGTCTTTGCAGCTGGCAGTGGTGCCAGCCTCCACTCCCAACTCTCACTGGTTCCAATCGTTGGCACCGGTATCCATCCTCCTCCATCGCGAAGAATTCAACAAAAAAACACAAGGCTTGGGGAGGGGTTGGTACATGTTCATTTGGCCAGCACCCTCCTCATTAAAATGGTAGCGAGTGGTATAGGTGTTCTTAATTCAAGAAGGATACCAATAATGGGGAAAGGGTATTCAAAATAACATTCCCTAACTTGAAGGTTCTGAAGGAGGATACACGAGGAAGAAGACAATGTCATTGAAGAACTTTGGTGTTCATCATCTCCACAAGGCTCTTCTGATCCAGGCTCAGGGTTGGTTCCTCGTTCTTCAATTTGTTGTTCGGGGTCGCTCGTCACCACCTGTCGGAACCGGCTCCATCCTCTAAGTGCCAGGCACGTTGTACTTTACTAGATCTTAGTCGCTTGGTGAAGTTGTGCCAATCCACCCCTCCAATCTCCATATATATAGAATAGGGGGATGGTAAATAATGATCATGGAATTTATGAAGGTTCATTTAATAGGAACCATCCTAAATTCCAACGACGTTTTTACTTAGTATTTTGTAGGTTTTTACAATTAATTTATGTTGGCACAATTAATTGTGGAATTATAAGGGTATTCCACCTTCATTAATGAAGGGTTTGTGTGGTACCCACCATTGAATTCAAATTGGGAGGACTAAAGGTCTTGTAGTCCCCACCTCCATGAAACAAAATGAGGTTACAAGAAAAATTAAAAAAAAGGTGAAGTATTTTTATTTTTATATTCCTCCACGAAAAATGTGGACAACTAACTTCCACCCTCGACCAACTATGGTCAAGGTTAAGGTCTCCTTAAGAGAATATTGGTGTTTTTAGTTCAATGGTGTCCTCGGATTTCAATTCCGAGCACCGGTTCAAAAGTTACAAAAAAACTGTCGCTCATTTACTAAAAGTACTCAAAAAAAGATCATAAATTCATTCCAGGAACACCAGTCCTCAGAATCATGCGTCATCATTTTTTACATACTCATAAAATTCCCATTTAATTAAAAATAATTACATGGAATTTCCGAGTCATTACATATTGATTATAAGATATATATAAGTATATGATGGTAGTAGTTAGAGATTATTAAAGGTTAATATGTAGTTGATAGCAATGTTAGGTGGTGATATATAGTTGGTGGTGATATTTTGAAGTTAGGGGATATGCATGGTGGGATAGTTTATGGTAGGGTGAGGGAATAAGTATGATGCTCTACATATTCATGACATACTATTTTTATGAGGATGATGTGGATATGATGGTTTTATGTGGGAGATGTACACAGAAGGAGGAGAGAACAAGGTTGATGTTATTCGTGTTTATATTATCCAACCACTTATGACTGGGGTAATGTGGAGATGTGTTTGTGATATCCTGAGGCTAAGAACTCATGTGACAATTTAGTTGAGGCATCTATTATATTGTTGTGTATGTTGTGCTTTGTTGATATTTGTGGCTTATGATTTATTATCATGTTTTTTCTATTTTATCTTGGAGATTATGTTTAAATATTTTTATTGTGTGATTATAACCCATGTCTTCTCTTTAAAATTTATTGCACAAGGATGTTGATTTTTTTAGTAATATTGTCATATTGTGTACTTTAAAGTTTCTCACAATGCTATAATTTTCCATGTATTTGTAGGATAAATCAATGGAGTCAGAGCTTCTTTCTAGGCATATTGGATGGAGTTGGAAGCTAGCTTGGTGTTTGGTGTTTTTCATTCATGTATTTTTCTTAATTTTAAACATTTTACAAGTTAGTATCATTTGGGTTTTTGGAAAATTATTTATGTAATGGAAATCTATATGTTTTTATTGGTGAATCTCCCATTATCACTTGTCCTTCAATTTTTATGGTAATTCATCCCATCTATGTGATTTATATACCCTTATTTCATATATCATACATACCAATATTCCATTAACCTAGTGCCCTGAGTTAGCACACCACATGACCTCAAGTGCATATCTCTATATTCCAAAGGTTTTTTACTAGTAGTGATGGTCTAATGAAACATGTGGGGATATTATACCCTCTTTACCAAAGAGTAACAATAGTAGAAATCATAATAAAAAAGACATTAAATAATAATAAATAACTAAACATCACATAGCCAAATCCCGTAACCAGGTAAGTAAAAAATCCAATATAATAAATTTTCCAAGTAAGGAGAGACAAATTTTCCAAAGGAAAACAAAATTAATATACTAATGATGGTCTCCGCAATGGGTATTGAGATCATGTATGCTCACCTAATCTATGATACAACCCATGTAAACCCTCTATTATATGGTATTTCCCTTATCCTAACCTACAATAATATAGACTTCTTGGGTACCCAATGGAAGCTTGATAAGAGTGTGAGTAAAACTTAGTGGACCGCCAATAACAGTGTCTAAAGTAATATCCTACCAAATAAATTGTGTATATAGAAGTACGGTAAACGATAGATAATCATTAGATAAACCAAGATTTATTATTTAACAATATTTAAATTAACCACATTGTTTCTCAGTTCAAATTAATAATCAATCCCATTTAACCTAAACTGGCCCAAGTCGGTCATCTAAACCATATGTCATATAGGTCTCATGTCAATATACAAGGAGCATCGGTCTAAATATTCAAACTAGGATTCCGAACACCATGTCTAACCACCCAACCGTGATATGGAATGCCATGTACATAACCTCGGAGATTTGACCATTATTACAACCTTATAACCATGCATACATCAGGTTCATAGAGCACCAGTCTGTCCCTATAAAGGATGTGGAGCCTCATTCTAACATCCCACCATACCATCAATCACATTTACAAGGGTCAACATTAGTGACCTCTTATCATACAATAAAATCAATGTTTCACCTTTTCATTTTTATCAATATTTCCATAGTCTATTTATTTCAATACATTTAATTCAATTCCACATATTTCCCATTTTACTATTTATTCATAACCACAAGTATTAAACAATTCTAGAAACATGGATACTTCACTTTAATCTCTATCATATTTACTCCTAATCATATCTTATCACAATTTTCATTTCCAAGTTAAACCAGTCAAATTTTTATACAAGGACAACATTCCAAGTACAAACAAATTTTTTTAAACCTAATAAACCTCATAATTCCAATTTTACAACACAATTACCATTCTCAAGTGAGTGACACGCCCCATATGATTCCTCAAGCCCAGTACACTCATCATTAGAAGACCTAATGGGTCCTGTGAAAAACCCAACACCACATTTTATCACCAAATTTATCATTTCCTATCAAGGAATATAATTTTTATAATAACAACACAAAATCCCAACCACATGCACATGAAATAAAACATTGAGACTATAGGAATAATGTTTAGACCACCTACCTCAAACTCATATACAAGTAATCACTCAATCACAACCCTTGATTCATTTCCAAACAACCTTCAACACCCAATCTAATAATTACTTGGAAAATAATGGTTTATGGGATTAAGAAGAAGATAAAACAAATCTCCTTGGTTATTCTAGAAAATATAATAATATGGAACCAAAGACTTACCCGATGCTTCGATTCACAAAAAACAGCACTCCAAATGCCTAATAATCAAAGGAGATTGGTCCTTGTAAATCTTATGAAGAAATGGTTATCAACTTAGACTTATTGAGAAGTAAATGGGTGAGAAATTGGGTGAAAATGTATAAGTAATGGGAGGTAAAATGGTAATTTTTTCAACTTTTAATAGGTGTGCATTTTTGCCTCATGGTTTCCCAAACCATGCACTAACTGTGCAGCACCCTCTATCCAAGAGGGGTCCAGGCCACACAATTTAATCGACCCACCCACATGGTTTAAAAAACTGTACAAAGATTGTGTGTTTGACTATATCCTAGAGTAGATTTATCTGAATGGTTTTTTAAGCCACATTTCATGGTTGGATAATTGTGCATCACCCTCCATTAGGTCCAAAAGTTAAGGAACCCAGTTAGTACTGACTATGTGTCAAACATGAAACATGAATTGGATGGAATCTTTTCCCCCATTTTCATGTTCTAAACTCCCAGGACACTACCAAGACCTTATATTTCCTCTGGAGGTATTCCATTCACCATTTTAAAATTATTTTAATTAAAATTAAAAATAAAACTTACCTCATTAAATATTGGGATCATAAAACCTCCTCAACGTATAACAACTCACCCTTGAGCTGCTCTCCCAAGCATCACTAAGATTCCAAGGTAAAAAGGTTAGGAAATTTGGTGTAAATATATAATTCTCTCTCCGAAATCTCCTCTTGAATACATACATACTACCACAACACTCTAACTAAGGTAATTTTCTTACCCTATAAAGCTTTCTCACTGTGATCCACAATATGAATCAGATACTCCTCAATGGAAACAACAACCTCAAGATCAAATTCCTAAAAATCTATCACATTATAATGATAGAGGTGATATTTTCAAATCTCTGACCCTTTAAAAACATCATGCATATCATTTTATCATAGTATAATAGTTATTTGATACACTACTATTCTAATCCTCCCTAGAATCTCAAATGACCACACATACCTAGGCACCAACTTTCCATGTTTTTATATCCAATGGTGACCCCACCTTGGTGACAACAAAAGGATCACATGGCCTCCCACTAAAAACTCAAGGGGTATATGATTTAGATTAACGTAATACCCTTATCTACTCTGTGATGTATCCATACACTTTTGGATCAATGGGACCTTCTTCTATGTATCATACCCAAGACTCAATCCAAAAAACTTTAATTATCCCACTTTTATCTATATAAAGGTGATCTATGTAGAATAACATATATTTCCTAATATATTTCCATCTAAATAATTTCTTGGTAACTATTTTTATATGAGAATACCACAAGCACTAATGTTTCTCCCCAATACAACCATAATATAGAAAGCATTACTTTAGAATGTCCCATAGAACTTGGATAATACATTCCAATTTTCCTTCCATATGTGGTAAAATATATGTACTCAGAAGCACCTAAGTAAAAAGTTCCTTTTATAATCCTTTCTAGAAGAGTGAAGTAAAATATGGTTCACGATCTGAAACTATTGTCTATGGAACACCGTGAAAATTTACTATCTTTTTAACATAAAAGTCATCCAATTTTTTAATGGCAAAAGTCTCATGAATCAAAAATAAGTCTTCTACCTTTATCAATAGATTTATAATCACCCAAATTAGACCATTATTTCATTTATTCCTTATAACACCTATAAAAAAAACCATGATAATATCACCCCACTTACATTTTGGAATGGAAAATGTCTCTAAAATACTTGTCGGCTGCTAATGTTACGACTTCACCGGCTGACATGCATAGTATCACATAAAAAACATGTGATCTAATTTCTTATTCCAAGCCAACAATAATATCTATGAACATAATGATACGTCTTTGTTATACCTAGATGTATCACCCACTTTAAAGCATCAAAATCATACATCACCTACTCTTGTGTACTTGTAGGTACAAAAACATGGCCATGAACATAAATAATATCATTCTAATCAATAATATAATTAGAAGGTGGCTCCCCACAATTAAAGCTTTCTCAAAAATCCAAACATTCTGAGACCTCATATTGTCTCCTCTCGATATGGCTCAAAATAAAGGTCTTAGTGGATAAGGACACAATGTTCATCTATTTGCTTCCATCCTAAACACCTATATGAATCTTAATGAACAAATCCATCATTTTCCACTCAGTAATAGACTTATGAACTGTCTGATTCTACATTTTCTAATTCAATGAAATCATGACCCAATTTTCCTTCCACAGTATATAAGCTATCTCAAAATCAAAATACTGCATATACTCAACCCATATCTACTACCATAGGTTTAAAAATAATGGGAAAATATATACTTAATGATCTTATTATTAGTATAAACAATAAAATTCTCACCCATAAGATATCTCCACCAACACTTTAAGTCATATACCACTGAACCTTACTTGATATTATTTATAGAATAGTTCTTTCATTTAGCCTCAACTATCAATACTTGATCCACCTGCATCAAAACCACCCTAATTTCAATCATAGATGCATCATAATATAGAGAATAATCTTCACCTAGGCCTAGAAAAATCATAATTTTTGTAGTGGTCAAACAAGTCTTTAGCTTCGAGAAGGAACTCTCATAAGTTTCAAATCCCTCAAACTGTACACCTTTCTTGGTCAAGCCTGATTGTTTCACTGTCAAGTGGGGAAAGTACCTGATTAACAATCTATATTAACCTACTAAGACCAAAAATATTCAGATATCAAAAAAAATCTTGGGTTTCTCACAATACACTACTTCTTGAACCTTCTCAGGGTCCACCGACACATTTTAATCCATGATGATGTGGACTAAGAAATGCACCTTATCAAATCAGAATTGACACATAGATAGATTGGTATAAATCTGATGCTCTTTCAGTGTACTCAAAATGATTTCAAGATGTTTGACTTGATCATCATGAGTCTGGGTGAACACTAATAAGTCATCAATGAATAAAATAAAAATTTGGTCTAAATAAGAGTGGAATACTTGGTTTATTAGAGACATAAACATAGCAAGAGCATTCATTATCCTAAACAACATCACAATGAACTCATACAAACCATACATACTAAATTCCATACAAGGTATATCAAAATGTATCACTGTCAGATGATGATACCCCAATCTCAAATAAATTTTTGAGAACACATAATCGACCATTATATGGTCCAAAATATCATTGATACATGGAAGTAGATGTCAGTTTCTAATCATCACTTGGTTCAACTTCTACTAATCGGCATATAAAAACAAGGTTTCTTATGGCTTCTTAGAAAAAAACACCAGAGATCCTCAAGTCAATGTTCTCAAATGAATTAATCCAATATCCTATAATTCCTCTATCTTGGTTTGAGGATATTTAATCTATATTAGTACCATTCAATTTAATGAAATAGAAACTAGATCAACTTCCAATATCAACTTAATCATAAACTAAACCTCTCTCTCAGGTAGAATACCAAAGAATTCCTAAGGAAATACATACTAAAACCGGTCCAATATAATTGGAAAGACATCATGATCCAGTCTCTTTTCATTTAAAAAAATACTCACAAGCTAGGCCATGATCTCACACAGTTTCTGAAGAACTGGTCCTGCACATCTTTCTTAGATATCCCATTCCCATGATGAACATATACATTACCCCAGGGAGACATGAAATTCACTCTCCAATGGTAAAAATAAATGTGTTATTGATATAAAACAAACTATTCCATTCCCAATATCAATTCAAAAACCTATCATCTCTAGTACAAACAAGTTCCACATGAGGCAGTACCTGCCAATATCAAGGGAACATTCCTTACATTATCAGATACCCTCATCTCTTACTCATAATAGAGTGTCGATAAAAAAACTCCATACATATACTCCAGCACTAGACCCAAACCATTCACAAACTGAGCATATATAAAATAATTTTAATCTCATTTATCAAATAAGGCACTATCAAGTTTAGAAATTGTAAGAATAATACCTCATACAATCGATGATCCAACAACACTACCATCCGAAGTATCCTAAATTTTATACATCTATCATGTATCCCTAACATGGTCTCCCATTTGAGTCCCATGTATTGTGCTTCTATTCTAACAAGGATGCTTATTCCCTGAGGTATCACACCCCCACCCCTATCTGTACGACCAGAGGAACTCCAACTACCTAACGGATACTAGGTAGTAGATCCATTACTAGTGTTACACATCATCCCAAGCCCCACATAATTGCATATCTTTCATGGTTCTCTATATAACCATTATATGTGACCCATACTACCACATGATCGTCATTTTACTAGTTTCCATGGACACAGACAATGCATATGGACTAGTCTACCTATAACGCCTTGACCCCAGTTACCCAGAGTTAGTGCATTATTTTAATACATTGGCATTATTACAAGGAATCAAGTCCTGAAATACCGATCAGTTTAGTAGTCTTGGAAAATAGATTACATAAATGAATGTTACATTTCACTTTCTAACATACAACAAAAAAATCCTTTGAGAATACCATTTCTCCCTTAGATTAACCCTTCATCTCAAACATAAAACACTTCTTGTGATCCTGGGAAAAACAAACATAAGAAAGGGGTGAGCTCAGATGCTTAGTAAGGGTAAATAAATTAGCGAAGCTATAAACTTTTAAGGAAATATGTGTAATAAAAAAATAGCATTTTAAACATTAAACTTGAACATAATATGGAGAAATAAATGAAAAATTATCATATGAACACGCACAAGGATATTCTACTAGTCTAATAATCACATGTAATAACTAATTTCACAATGAGAGAATGTATAGTACCAGACTTTAATTTCTGTGTCAAGGCCTCCTGCCAGGACCTATGGGCTAACTGTAACTGGACCCAAACTCAGAGAGCCTCTTTAATCGGACTCTATCCCAGAGAGCCTCTGTAACCAGACTCCAACCCAGAGGGTCTGCTGTAACCGGACCCCAACCTGGAGGGATTATGTTTACTGGTCCCCAACCCGGAACATATAAGTCAAATACATTCATCATAAGAAAAGGCTGAAATATAACATAAACATTCGTATTAAAACTAGCATATGAAATGTCAATACATTATCCTTAAAAAATTAATGGTGTAAAAATAACACATACACAGGAAAACGTATCACAAAACATTCAATACAATATGTAATATTTTTATCATAATAAGTCAACTTCAAACAAGTTTAAAATCCATTAAAGGATGTTGACATAGATGAAAATGATCAGTAAAATGCTTTGAGAGAAATACTCCATTTTCATGAAATCGTTTAAAATTATCACAATTTATAAAGGTATTCATTTAAAAATGATTTTTGAATCAAATTGTCCCATACCACTTTGAAACTTTTTAAAAGAATTATCATTTCAAAACATTCATGTCCATATAAATAAATCCTTAAAAAAAATTTAAAAACATGGATATTAATGAGAAAGGTTTAGAAGAATAAAACTTTTAAAACATTTAAAAAGATGTTTTAGTAAAAGAGTACCTTAATAATAATCCCTTTGAAAATTCTGTTATGAAACATGGACATGTATAATAAATATGTCCCAGTAAAAACTTACACATAAACAATCTCGAATAATAATGAGATTGAGGAATTAACCCTTACCGATTTGGTAACTTATGAAACATACACCCCATGAAAGAAGTATCATACAATGAAGATGTAAATACACATAAATTAAAGTGAATTACAAAAATAATACAATTATGGTCAGTACATACACCACATAAAAGGAAATAGTGGTAATATAGCATGAATCCCACAGGAATAAGGAATGAGATGAAAACCCCTTACCTTGCACTTTCCTTTGGTCGAGGGTATGTTTAACCTCCTGTATAATGACCATTGTATGTTATTAGATTATAAAATAACCATATTCATATTTATTATATAATACATGATTCATTTATTACTTTATACTACCCATTTAATATTTATTTTCATGTTAAATTAACATTTCGGGTAATGATCGCTTTCTTTATTGTACATATTTTAAATTGTTATTCTTGATCGTATCATTTATATAATGATTTAAAAACATCCAGAATATAAAACTTTACTTATATATCATAAATATTCAGAATATAAATATTTATAATAGATATATATATAAATGGAGAACAACATTTATGGAGACGGTAGGTCGTACGTACACATAAACGTTGTTTCTGTTTTCATATCGTATTGAACGGAAGTAAGTGAATAAGATATATGTAAGTACATAAATACATACATATATATATCCATTAGCATTAATATTTCATATATTACATACTTATTAGTAATATATATTTTTATAATCGTCGATGAATGGTGAATGTGGAAATGAATCTCATCGCGTTGTGGAGACGGTAATATGTACGTACGCACGAGCGAAAATATCATTTCCTTAAAAGTGTAGAATTAGACGGTATATTAATTTTAAATAGACATTATAATGTTATTTTTATTATTTATATACATATTACTCATCATTATATCAATCCAAATAACATAGTGTTGAATAACAAATTACACCACGGCGTGGAGATGGTAAGTCATATGTACGCATGCATGGTGAAATTATCATTCATATGATGGATAGAATAATGAATATGGTTGCGCCATATTTATAATAACATCACAGTATATATTAGGTACTGGATTTATTATTTTGGTATGGTAATAACAAATAAATAGTAAGTAGAAGAAGAAAAGAACTTGAAAGAGGGTGGTGAAGTCATTACCTCTTCTTCGGGTTATTCATTTTGATTTGATCAAAAGGGATCCTTAGGTTGGCTTTCTGATAAAACTAAGGCCTATAGGATTAAGGGAGGATAGTTGGGAGGATATTTGGGTAGGTTTTGGCCCAGCCAAATGTCTTTGGTGGTGTGAATTTGAGAGAAGAAGAAGTTCCCTTTTATAAGAGGGGTGAGGGGCACCTTAGGAAAAGATTGAAATATTATATTATAATAAAATACTTTTCGGTTAATAATGGCCCCAAAATTATTTTTTCTAGGAAAAGGTGGTTACGGGTTGAAATAATCTCAACCAATAGGTTTTAGACAAGTTTAGGTTACCATTTTTACCTTATCTTTTAGATTTAACTCTTGGTTATATAGTTTAACTTTTATTGTGTCTTCTTATATTCTTATACTATATGGTTAACAAACTTAGTATAAACTTCCAAGAAAACTCAAGTGGTTCATTAATAACATATATAATATTATTTAAGCCCTTTGGCTGAACATTATATTTTTAGGAATATTATATCAACCAATAATATAGTATTTGTTTTGAAAACTAATTTATGTCAATTTTGACACTATTTGGTATTTGGTTTTGGTGAAAGTCATCACAACTTGATTTCTTAAAACACGATACATTGAATCAACAATAACATGTCATATTAACTTATAAAATTCGTGTATGTCATAAAAACTTTGAAATTATATTTATTTTAATATTTATAATACCATTTATTTGATTCTTTCATTAATAAGTTAATTACTGAATCATCATTGTGTCATAAATAAATTTACTTATTTAATGTCTAAAAATTATAAATAAAAAACCATGATATAGGAAATATTCTTATATTTTTAATGAATATTTATAGTTGAATTTATATTGTGTGTAACCCTATATTAAAAATGGTTTAGTGATTAAACTTTGATTTTAACTCTTTTAACTCTTCTTTAAATAAAATAATAATAAATGTCCTAATCTAATCCAATTAGACCTAAAGGATCATATTTTATTCCTAAAGTTGTTTTTGGACTAATTGAACTTATCCAATAGAATTAGGACGTGTGTTAGGGTAATTATAATATCATTTTTACCCTTAATTTCCCTATTTACTTTTAACCGTGGTAAATAATAGTAAAAAGTTACTATTCACAAAAAATTATTTTCATCTAATTGAACCAAATTTTATTTACTGATATTAACTGTGTCTCTCGGATTTTTTAAATTCAACTCACAGAAGTGGAACAATTATGTTTTATACAAATTTGCAAATGCTCCTAGGAGGTGGGTAAAAGACGGTAAAAGTTCGATAAAATTTTATATATCTAAAATTATTATAAAATGACTCCAATGAATTACGTTGAACATATATAGTAATTATTTATCTGTTTTGACATAAAATAAATTAAAATAAAATAACTAATTATTTAAATAAAAAGTTGGTTTTAACCAATAACGCAGTGTTTTTTCACTATTCATAAAAAATTGAAAGTTTTCAGAAAAATACCAAAAATTCACCATAAGCTAATTTCGATATTCCAAATTTCAAAATGAATTATATTTTACCAAATTCAAAACATATAAGTTTTATTTATTAATTTATAATTAGTTCCCATTGTCAAAACCAAAAAATGGGTTTTTTAAAAAGTTAAAACTATCAAAAGATTAACATGTGCTTATGTCAAATTTAATTGTGAAATTACTTATAATGACCTAAATTGTATTAAATGATAAAAATATTATCTAATTATACTTACAAACCATTAAAATTCATAATTTATCACTATAAATTATTTAGATTAAAAAAAGTTGTTTTTAATTAAAATTTAGTAATTTTCACTATTCATCAAAATATGAAAGTTATCAGAAAAGTACCAAAAATTTAACCAAACAAACAATTTATGTCCCAATTCTAAATATTAATTTAATTTCATTAAATTTAATATATTAAATTTTCAAATATTGGTTTTAAAAAGGGTTCTTCATTAAAAGGCGGTGATATTGCATTTTTTGAAAAATACTTATTTTATCCAAAAAAAATGAATTTGTTCTTATATTATTTCTAAGAAACACATAATATGGATGTTAACATTATATATAGTATATAAGATTTCAAAATGCAGTTAATACTATTCATAACCTCTTTTTGAATGGTTAGTTTAGTAAGTTGTGGTGAGCTCGAACTCGTTGTTGCGTGTAGCGCAAGCTATTTAATTACTTTAATGAGATAATGTACTATAAAATCTTGGGGTGTTACATTCTCCCCTCCTTCAATAAATTGTATCCTCGCAATTTGAAATTGTTCTTAAAAAATAAAAAGGTTAAAACTAGAAAAATACCTTTGAGGAAAACCCACATCGGAAATTGGGTTAATAAAATTTAGTCTTAATAAGAGGAAAAGGGAAATGAAAGGGTCACCAAAAAATTATGATCTTAATTTGGAGAAAATTGGTTGAAATTAAAGACACATAATTAGAGTAAAACGTAAATATTTATAGGTAGTTATTGAGGTCATTAATCACAAATAGGTGTAAAATTGAGGGCCTCAAATCACTCAATCTATGATGATTTAAAATACCATCAGTTCAACAAAACATAAGGTATTAGGATAACACATTTTTGGTTTTTATATCCCTTACCTAAAGTTTAAGAATTAATTTACCCATAGAATAATAGGAAAAGAATTATATATATATATACATAACAATTGGAGTTTCATCCTTCAACTAATTCCTACCACAAACTCATATTTCACTCCATAATATTTCAAAAAAATATTCTATTTATCCTAATCGTATATGTTTTGAAAAAATAATGAATTTATAATTCACCTATCAAACCCTTTAAAAACTAGATTATACAATTCAGGGACTTCACGTAGTCCATTGGTAGGTGATAAATCCCAATTGCACTATGGTTGTGGGTTCGATTCCCATAGCTTTGTCCGACGCGACGGATTGTCACACAGTCTGCGTGTTGTCCTTTTTATAAAAATCCAAAAATAACCTTAAAAATAGTATCCAATTTCAAACTTAATCTATTCCAACCTTTAGACTTATCCAAAATACTTCTATCCAAACTCACAGTCCAAAATTTATAGGGAAGTTAAACACAATGAAGATCTTTTTGGCCACGTAATAACATGTGAACACCTTCATCATGTATTATTTTAAAAAATGGTAACACCCTGAATTACCATAAAACCTTATTGATTACATTCATGCTCCCTTATCCTTTACATAATATTGGATATATTCCTTATATCCCAAAATTTTGAATATTCCAAGAATGATGAAATAAACTAACATTTAATCAGTTCCAAGGAAGTCAAGAATATCCAATATATTTTATCCAAATCAAACATCTCTTATTCCAAAATCATTACGTCATTATCAGGACTATATTAAGGATTACCTTTCCTTCAACCATGTATTTTCCAAAAAGTGTACCTTACTATTAAGTCACTTTTCTTAGAACCATATAATCTCAAATCCTCAATAAAATAGTACCGTAGTACAATCCTTATTTATCTTCATAATTCTTATAACTGGTATATTGTTGATACAACACTCAAATGAAATAATTCTATAATAACAACATAAGAAAACTAGTCATTCATCTTCATCTGAGGTAGTATCATAACTTGATTATTATCCAGTAGCATCATTTGAGATATACTCTGATGACTAGGACATTGATTTGTGTAGTGTCCCAATGCCTTGCAGATGAAGCATTTTACATTTGAAAACTTTTTTTTACCCTTGCAATCACGTACTTGGTGTCCTTTTTCTCCACACTTATAATAAACTTCCATTCCCTTCAAATATTTACCAAGGTGATTATTTTTACATTTATCACATATGGGAAAATCCTTCTTTCCCCTATTCCCTTTATCCATATTTCTCTCTACCATCCTTTTCTTCTCTTGCTTCCCTTAAAAGCTATAGGACTCAGATAATTCTTTACTTATCATATTCACACATGATACTATTTATTCATGTGTTGAGAATACATGGGAGTCTATTTCCCTTCTACTAGGAACCATCTACTAACAATGGAATACACTAGGACAGTTTATGAATCACAATTCATAATTCCAAACTTGTAAACTACCTAATGTAAATTGAACAGTTTATGGATATAATCCATAATCATAAAAATATTTTATTTGAAGAAGTATATGCTCATAAAACCTTCATAGTGGTTTGTAAAGAAAATGAGAATTATCCTAAGCATATCCCCTGTGAGAGTCATAACCAAGAGTGCAGCAAGGCATGTTTTGTAACGTCCCGGACCCGGGTGCCACTCAACGGGTGCCCTGAACCCAGTTCGCCACGTGACCTCAAGCGCATTTCCCCAAATGCCAAAGGCTACCGACTAGCAGCGAGGGCCTAGGTCTGATAGTGGGGAAACTATTCCCCCATTTGTTAAAGTGTAGCGTAGCGGAATACAAATAAAACATACCACGAACAGCGAAAAAAGTAAACCATACACAACTAAAATAAACAACAATAATGGATATGACCAACAGTATATAATCGATGATGCTACATATCTCGAGTTCTAAGAAAACAGCCAGAACATATTATACATCAATACAGTACAACAAAATCAGATTACAGCAAAACAAAGCAAAACGACTGGAAGCGACATCACGAGCCTAGGCTTGGTCCCCTGCCCTCCTACTCCTCAGTAACAGTCAAGTACCTGTATAGGGACTCTTTCCCCTATCCACACCTACAGAAACGTAATCTTTTTGGGCTGAAAAGCATGAACCAAACAGGGTGTGAGAAATAAATTCCCAGTACGCACCCACCAAAGGCTCGGGCCCAACCATGTGTAAGCATGAAACGACAGTGTTCAGTAGTAAAATGTGATAAAGTAAGCAATACTCAAAAGTAAGTAGTTTTCAGTTATATTGCCATTTTATTATCCATTTAATCCATTAAATTTAAAATACCACCACATTGAATATTCTAAATAACTAGCTAATGTCCTCATACATGTAAGCTCCTACCCTCAGGTAAATAGTATACAACATAAGAATCTGACCTCAGGCATACTAGAATTTTCCCTCAGGCGTAGGTAGTGTCGCCCACAGGCACAGACTCAGCTGCCCATAGGCACGGAAGAAGTTTCCCACAGGCTAAGTAGTAAAACGCCCACAAGCTAATCACAACACCACCATCAGGATAAACAGGTAATTGGTCCATTACCAACAAGTGAATATTCAGTAAAAAAGAAATTCCCCTTGAGTCAATTCTATAATTACTACTTTTAAGGCATACCCTCGGGTATCCTGGCCAAATGGCTAAACAGTGGAACACACCCACGGGGTGGTTCCGTATCCAAGCAACGATCCCAACCAGCATTTTAATATCATAATTAAATACCTAATCAATTATAGGTGTTTAATATAGCAACAGCCTTAGCCACACGACACCCCAAAATGGGTTTGTGGCTCAAAAATGCACAAAACACACGACAGTTGTAAAAATTAACACCAAGCCACCTTCCTTATACACCAATGAACGTTATACCCGAACGCCGACTCCAAAAACTCCCAAGAACGGCGTATATCTGACGAAGAAAAAAACTCACATAACCTCAAATAACTCTCATTAGGAGAAGAATTGGTAAGAAACACGCTAAGAGAAGAGAGGGATTACCCGTGCGGTTCCAACGAGATCGTCTGAGGCGGAATCAGATTCCAGACACTTGATCGATGGATCTTTAAAGGTCTGACCATCCACTCCCACTCCTTCCTCTGGTTCTAAGCCTTCCCTGTGAACAGGGGAGGCTACTTCCATATTTAAGAAGAAGAAGAAAAGTATACGGTGTGTACTCCCTTCATTTAACTATTCCCCTGGAGGCACCTCCACACTGTTCATCCATCGACATGAGTACACGACATATACTCCTGAGTACACAGCGTGTACTGTCACCGAACTGGAAGCCGCTCCACCACCTTACTATTTTTTCCTTTCGACTGACTACACGTTATGTAAAGGACCACTACACGGCGTGTAGTCGGTTCCTACACCCTTCATCACCGACATGGCTACCTGCCCGGTGTACTCATCCCTACACGGCCAAAAGTACACGGTGTGTGGAAAAAGTACATGGCGTGTACTTCCAAAATTTAGGATTTTTCCCATTTTCCTTATTTTCTCAAACACTCTTAAGGAAAAGACAAAAGAAGAATCTCTTACCTCAAAAATAAGAACCAGGTTCTTACAAACTTCCCACCTTATAGAAATTTGTCCCTGAATTGCGCTTCCAAGGGTGGAGAAGATATAGCCATGAACAACTCCGGCCACTGAGTACGTATGTCGGCCTCCTGCTCCCAGGTCTCATCCTGCACTAGGCCATGCTGCCATAGCACCCGTACGATAGGAACTAACCAGCCCAGAGAACCTTCGTGCTCCTATCAATGATATGGATTGGATGCTCCTCAAAGGACACATCCGCCTCCAGCTCAACCTCCTCGAGCTGAAAGATGTGAGACAGGTCTGAATGATAGCGACACAACTGAGATACGTGGAAGAAGTCATGCATGACTCGGTACCACTGTGGTAACCGCAACCGATAAGCAAACATCCCGACTCTCTCTAGAATCTAAAATGGCCCCACATACCGTGGTGAAAGTTTACCCTGTCTCCTGATCCAATTGTGTCCTAGCCTCGGAAAAACACATAGAAAAACCTGATCCCCAACCACAAACTCCAAAGGTCGTCTGTGTTGATCAGCATATGACTTCTAACAAGACTGTGCAGTAGACATCCACTTTTGAATCAACTGTACCTGCTCAGATGTCTCATGAACGAGCTGTGGCCCTAGTAAAGCTGCCTCACCTGCCTCTAACCAGCACAAAGGTGAACATCAAGGCCTACCATATAAATCCTCATATGGTGCCATATCAATAGTATCCTGGAAGCTATTATTATAGGAAAACTCAACTAAGGGTATATGATTCCCCCAAGAGCCCCCAAAGTATAGGACCCATGCACGCAGCATGTCCTCTAGCACCTGTATCATACGCTCTGACTAGCCATCGGTCTGTGGGTGGTAAGTTGTGCTCAGAAGCACTTGTGTTCCCAGTTCCCTCTAAAAGCTCTTCCAGAAACGAGACATAAAGAGGGAATCCCTATCATAAACGATAGAACGAGAGACCCCATGAAGACGTATGATCTCTCAGATATACATCCTTCCGAGTTTGTCAACACTGAAGGTCTCCTTGATCGGAAATAAGTGACCTACCTTCGTGAGTCTGTCCACAACAACCCACATGACATTATTGCCACGAGGTGACCTTGGTAATCCAGTCACGAAATTCATCGCGACGTCATCCCACTTCCACTCTGGAATGGGTAACTGTTGTAACAGCCCAACTGGTCTCTGATTCTCTTCCTTCACCTGCTGACAGGTGGAACACCTCGTAACAAAACCAGCTACATCTCTCTTCATACCCGGCCACCAGTACTTATGTGTCAAGTCGCGGTACATCTTGGTAACCCCGGGATGAGCTGCCCAAGATGAAGTATGAAATTATCGCATCATCTCCTCGCGTATATCCCCTAGAACCCATACTCATCCATGGAAACACAAAACCTCATCATCGCTTATCGTCCAACCAGGAGAAGGGTCCTCACCTGCCACCAACTCCCATAGAACTAGGCCTTCTGGATCAAAAAATTTTCTCATCCTTACTCTATCCAGGAGGGTATAATTAACAGATAAAGATGAACGATAAGTCTGCCATGGACTTTCATGCACCTCCAAATGCATCTCAGAGAACAAAGCCATGAGCTACCACTCGCCACTGGCCTCCTGCACTGCCTGTATCTGAGTCTTCCTACTTAGTGCATCAGCTACTGTATTACCTTTACCAGGTGTATAGGCATGCTCAAAATCGAAGGACTGTAGGTATTCGACCCACCTTCTCTACCTCAGATTCAAGTCACGCTGAGTAAAGATATACTTGAGTCTTTTGTAGTCGGTAAAAACCACAAAATGTTCCCCCAATAGATAATGTCTCCAACAGTGCAACGCATGTACAACTGCAGCTAACTCGATATCAAGCGTCGGGTAATTCCTCTAATGTGGCCTCAATTGCCGAGACCCATACGCCACAACTCGGTCTCCCTGCATCAACACTGCTCCCAACCCAATACCTGATGCATCACAGTAAATTTTATAGCTCTTCCACGGCTCTGGGGGTATCAGGATCGGTGCTGATGTCAACCTTTCCTTCAGGTCCTGAAAAGCTGCCTCGCAAGCTTCCAACCAAACGAACTTCACACCCTTCATAGTCAGACCTGTCAACGGTGCTGCTAAGCGGGATAAGTCTTGTATGAAACGTCTGTAGTAACCACCCAGCCCTAAGAAACTCCATATCTCGAACACGTTCTTAGAGTGCTCCTAGGAAACCACTGCTCTCACCTTCCACTACTACAAATATGGATTATAATATAGCTAAAAACAGCCTTTAACAGAGCTAAAAAAGCACTGTTAATCTCGGTGAAGATAAAGGGGGGTCCCCTTTATCAGCGTTAAGAAAGCACTGATAAAGGTAGTATTTATTAGTGCTATTTTCAGCACTGATAAATGTATAATATATCAGCGCTATTTTGAGCACTGATAAAAACTACCTTTATCAGCGCTCAAAATAGCGCTGATATATTATCCATTTATCCGCGCTTAACTAGCGCTGATAAAGGCCAAATATCCTATCTAAAACCAAAACCTGTACAGAACCTGCCCAGCACCTGCACACATTACAGCACCTGCACAGAGTCCAAACAAAACCTGCACATAGCACACACAACACCCACACACAATGCACAGAAGAACAAAAATGATACATACATTTACTTGAAATCATGAATAAAAAAGAACAAACTTCTATATACATTTCAAACAATGTTTAATTTGGTTACAATTACATTTATCCAAAAAACAGTTAAAAAACAATGATGTTCCATCATTTTTGCATCTATCTGCTCTAAAAAATTGTCGTCCATGGCGGCGGTTTCCGAACAAAGCATTCAAACTAAGGAAAAATATTTCACCTACATAATAAAACAAATATTATGTTAGTAATACAATAATGAAATAAAGAATGGGGTTGCTAAAAGGAATTATAATAGTGAGGCACAAAACATAAAATAACCAATTAACGAAATTGGTGCATGGTTAGGGATAATCATATATAATAATAAAATGGCCCAATGTTTAGTAGAACATGGGATATTTAATGATTTGAGGGGGAATAGATAAACCTACAGTTTGGTTCTATGGTTATGATGGTCTCACATTGAAGGTTAATGTTTTGTCATATATTGTGATGAACTTGTGTAAGGTATGAGTTTTTGGGGAAGTATCTCTATATGGTTGAATAATAGATTGTAAGCCACTCAATGAAACTATATGGATTAGAAGTGTGTGTATACTGATTCCCACATTGTTGGAAAATGATTTATTTTACCCTTAGGCCTAATAATTCCCCTAATTAATTAGTGGAATTAACAAATTTTCACTATCAACCATTAAAGCAGGTTACCCTCATATATCCCTCATTCAACTCAACAAAATCCTTTACACGCACTCTCCTCCTTCTCTATTCCCCCATGGGATATCTCCCTTAATTTTGAGATAAATAAAATATTATCAATTACATTAAAAGAGTGGTGAAATATCTTCAACCCTATTATCCTCCTCTATTGGATACCAATGATGGGCCTTTTGCAACGACATTAAACCTTGGGAATATTCCTATACCCACAGTTTAATACCATGGCTATATGCCCCCCCCCCCCATTCCTTAAAAAAGAAGCACCCCTTCCCCCTTCCCCAACACACCCCCTACAAACTGCCCACCCCCGAGCACACCCCCTACCCATGCACACTCCCTTCCCCCTGAACACCCCTTTCCCCCTTCCCTAGCACACCCCTTCCCACTGCACTTCCCCCCTTCCCATTGCACACCCCCCTGCCCACCCCCTACATATTTCAAAAGAACCCAGCACACCCCCTACCCCTTCCCCTACCACTTTTACCCCTTTCCCCTCCCCTAGAAAACCACCCTTTCCCTCTCACTTTGTCCCCTGCACATCATAAAGAAAATACCTTGTATGGAAATTGTGCTCAATTTACATTATACACATCACATATATCAACACATTCTCATGTACTTTGATTCAATGTAAATACACATATATAGACTCTCTACATCTCATAAGAAAACCCTCTTTAAAATTCACAAACACATTAAATCCATTTGAAAACACCCATCACACAACTTTATCATTTCTTCAAACACATTTAAAGGACTTAAGCATGACAATCTACAAGAAATAAAACTGCATTCATTTTAAAAATAACTTTCAAGTCTATACACATCCCAAATTCCTTTGATAACACATTTTTAACCACACAAACATTTCATATAGTACACTTAGAAAGCAAATACAGCATAATAAAATCATCATATAATGTAAAATCATGGAATAACCTACATAAAGTGCGGAATATTCCGAAATCTTCTAGAAAACCTAAAACCACACCTCCACAATACCTTAATAAGGACTGATTAAACATTAATATTGAATATATTAATGGAAATCCATGTTTAACTTGTGGTATTCCATGATTTTAACATCCCACAAAGATAGAGGGTCATGATTTAATGCCATACAGAGATGTAAGACCTGGGTGGATCAAAACACTTATAAAGGTGGATCAGGTAGGTACATCTCTAGGAGGGAGCACCTGGAATGTTTACCTGATAGATGGATCAAAACGCCTAATGAGGTCTGACCCAATTGTGGAGCATCCCATAAAGGTAAGGTTTCTCATTTTGAAGACTTATTCAGATGCCACTAAGGGAAATACAAGAGGGAAAATAAGCGAAGGTGTACCCCAGTGAGGGGGTCACCATGGTTTACCATAGGTTGGGATTTAACCTCATGGAGGCTTTCTACATACCCTATTTAGAATACAAGGATCAAAACCCATATATTTAAAAGAGCTATGTTGTGGGTATTACCCACGGTTAGCTTCCCTTCACACTAGGAATACTCTTGGTTGGATGATTATGGGTTTTGTGGGGCTTATGCATTGTCAGATTCTCAAGTTCTTCCAGGATTATCAATGGGGTGAATGGGACATACGTGTTAAGATGGACCATGTGAATGGCGTGATCCTTGTAAAGAGGCACGAGGCACAAAAAACATGTGGAGCTATCTGTAAAAATTATTTATGGTGTCCATGGGGCTTATCAGACTCTCCATACCTTCCATAAACACCTCAAAACATCACGAGGACCAAATTCTACATGATGGTGCATCACATGGTTGATTCTTTTGATGATGTACTGGTCATTTGAGCTTGTATTTCATCTCAATCAGCCTTTACCTTACATGAATTATCCTGGGACACATATTTTGGTTCCAAAAAATCCCTCAACAATACCGATTATCTCATGCATCTACCTAGAAATAATTGTGCAAGTCAAACAACAACACATGTGCTCAAATACAAGTTCAAACAAACGAGATACAGAAAATGGATTTTGTTGATCCTCAGTGGTTTCGTCGTTCACCCCATACGCACTGCACACCATCATGCCTTACTTCAATATTGATTTGTTCAAAGATCAATAATATAAATCCGGGGATAGAAAACATTGAGTAATAAATTAAGATTTCAATACATTGGAGCATTCTCAATTCACCAAAGAAGGTTGGAGGATAATCAATGATCATATATAGATAACATAAGTGGTAGGAATTCACCTTTATCCTTTTTGTGTACAATCTTCCATGAGGTATGTTTCCCATTCGTTTCTAAACACATGTATATCATCTTCTGAATATGATTTTTTACGACAGTCATGGTAGTACTGAAAAAATATAAATACATAAAGTATTAATAAATATTTTAAATGAACTCGTAATTATTTTCGAAAATACCTCATCAGGGATGCTAGTTTGTTGATGAAATACGATCTCTTTCATAAATTTATAAACATAATAACCACAGTCCTTTCCATTTGATTGTTTTGGACACTACAGAAACATCGAAAACAATAAGTAATTTGTTTTGAAACGTGTTTGGATAGTGAAATGTTATTATATATACCAGGATACTTTTCCAGTTATAGATCTTGTAGGCGTGCTCATCCTTATTCCTTGGATTCAATCCATGCATTAGATGATATTAATGCACTTCCCTATCATAATAGAATCCTCATTAAAAGATAACATAAATTATATAACTAGTTGTTTAGTTTTAAAATGTTGGATCTGGTGTATTAAAAATTAAAAAATGGCATCATGCATGGTCGGTTTGTTGGATATCCATTCATTGAATCCAGAAAATAAATTTTTGGAGTATCCAAATTGAATGCAATCAACATCCAATGCTCTCGAAAAATAAAAAAAGGAATAAGTAAAGAAAGAAATGAAAATATAGTTGATATGATTAAATTGTAGAGTGTTACCCCTGCATCATTGGTATTAAAAATATTCTATCATCCGTAATTTTGTTTTTAAACGATTTGAGCAGGGATGACATTATTGCAGCCTCTTTAACAAAATCTTTTTCATCTTTTGAAGATGTGGTGTGAGGACTAACGAGTCCATATTTTTGTTCATGGGGAAACCCCTTCAATTGTTTTTCATATATACATCTGCGACAAATATAAAATGTATTTAGTCAAAATTATCAGAGTATATCAGCTTTTGTAAAATCAAATCATGAAAACTTACCTCATGTATACATTTACAACTGAGGCGCATATCCATTCATACTTGAGGAGTTCATTTACATTTTCAGCACTAATGAAATCTGATATCTCCTCTCCATACATATCTTTTTCGAAAAAAACTATGTGAGTAATACCGTATTTTAACTTTGTATCCACATGAGCCTGCAATGATATTAACTGTGGATATAGAACGGGCGGGGTGAAGGTGCTCTCAGTAGACTATTTCAATCGGTTGGTTGATCCTTGAGATAGTTTTGAGCTGATATTTCGTTTCACCACATAGTCTTTGTCATTCTGTAATAACAGTCATTAGTTCAGACCTTTTTTCATTAAATGTTAAAGGTCCAGCTTGAAAAATAAATTAGAAATGAATACCTTTTTGTCGACATGTTTTTTTACAAGAACTGTCGGCCATGCGATGAATGTTCCAACAGCTTGTTCAACCGTAGGAATGTCGTCATCGTCATTTGGAACAGGTAGCTCGGCACTCGGCTCATTAGCTACATTAATTGACACTCTAAGATGATATTTTGGAAGCTATCTGTTGTGTAGCATGTCGTTTTGCGTATTGAACACCGTAGCCCTCGCTACAAGGCGATAGGTGGGAGTTGATAAATATAAATCACATTCATTTTCACCATATGGAATATTCGTACAGGAAAGGTATCAGTGTCTATGTAAATAAAATTTCATAGAAATAATTATTAAAGCATTGATTACCAAATCTAAGTCAGGTTTTTTAGGGGAATGGCTCGCCTCAAAGCTGGTGGGGGTTGGGGCGAGATCGTCACGGACGGGTTGTTGTTGAGTTGTTTCTTCTCTTTGCCTCTCCCCCATAAATTTTTCTATCATCTCTCTCTGGTATTGTAATTAATATTGAAAAATAGATAATTGTTCTTGTAGCTTTTCCATTTTTTCAGTTTGATGCCCCGCTTGTTTTTGTTTTTGATAATATGTTAGGGGTGTCACCCCAAAACCTGCACCTCTGACATGGCCATACTTTTCTGGCTGCTTCAAGGCTACTGAAATTATGACTGCATCTGGTGTGGTTGTTGTTGATTCTTGTGACTATTTTAAATAGAAAATATAGAAAAAAAGTAGTTATTGTAATGTAATAGTGATTTAAAGAAACTCAAATTTATATTATGTCATACTTACACATGTTTCCCACACTTTTTGTGTGTTTTCATCTATCAATATCCCCTCTTTATTTACAGGATCCTCCTTCCATAGCACATGGAATGGGATGGATATGGCTTTCGATTTCGATTCATCAATCTGCATATAAATAGAGAAACATGGTTATGGTGTTGTTTTATGTCACATACTAGTAGTAGGGTAGATTTAAAATACGTACCAATTTTTCTCAAGTTCAGCGTACCCCATCCTTGCTTTACGGTAAGGGTAGGCTGGTTCTGTTGTGCATTTTTTATTTTCAGCACTCAGTAGATGCTTCATAAATAAAAAACGGTCAATCAGAGTGATGAATACAAGAAAACGTCAAACAACGTATTACGCCATACAATGTACCTGAAATGTATGCTCCCCACGACGGTTGCTAAACGCATCCCATGCTCCTTGGGATATCAAGTGTGTGTAAAGAGGAGGTGGGTGCGGCTTGATTTTCCCTTAAGCATCTTTAAGATTATATTTCGTTAAAATTGGGCAGAAACCTCTATGAATCCTTCCTGCAACTCATAATACATATTCCTTGTGCGAGACATGTACTATAAATGCACTCTTCAATGGGTGATGAAGAGTAAGTCAATGTTTTGGCATTTTATTTGATTTTAATAAATTAAAAAAATGATATCATAATTTTATCGTAATCTCTTCCCACATTTGTGTCTTCAGCCCAGTGACAACCTGGTGCCACGACTATACATCAATTGGCGCACGTTGCCGAGTGATGATTCCAATGTAGCTACTAAAGATGGATCTATTGGGGTTAACATGTTGGCCTCGCTTATTCCATCCCACCTCAAATTGGATGCCTTTTTCTTTTGCCTTAAGTATTTTGGCCAACACTGTCAAACTACGATGCTCTTGTTTTTTTTGGTGCTTTCAGGGTTTCATTTCCTACCATTTCCTCAGAAGTAGCATCAATATATTCCCCTGGAAATCTCGCATCGGCAATGGGACCAGCAGAAACAGGTTGAGAAACCTGTTGTACCTCAGCACTGGGACCAGCAAGAATAGGCTGAGAAACCCGTTGTTGCTCTACACTGGTACCACCAGCATCTGGTTGAGAAACATGTTGTTGGTCTACAGTGGGACCACCATCTGCTGGTTGAGAGACCTTTTGTGCCTCGGGATTGGGCACATCAGTAGGTGCAGAAGTCATTATCTACAGAATTGGTTTAATATTTAATTTATATTACATAAAAATAGCCGCGAACAGATAATAACATAACGTAACACAATGTATGTTACAATAAACAAATAACCTGATTATTGTACTCTCTTTTTTTTCATTAAAGTCTGAAGTGATTTGACTCCTCTATCGACTATGTAAATTCCGTCATTATGGCCTCCTCTAACATACAAAACCCCATCTACATTTGGACTACTGTGAAATGATTGTGAAGTCCCTATAAAAGGGTCAACCTCCGTTGAACTTTCATCTGAACCTTCAGTTGTTTTGGTCGATAACAGAACAATTGACCAATTTCGGTTTGCGGGGTCTGGAACATAAAATACTTGTACTTCATATGATTCCATTATAAATGGTTTGTCTTTCTCCCCTTCCTTAATGAAATCAACTTTCACAAATCCTAATTCATCTATTTTAACAGAACTCCTGTTATCAACCCACTTGCATTGATAAATCGGCACTTTGAATTTCATATAATCCAACTCTCATATTCGTTTGATGATGCCAAAGTATGACATATTCACATAAATTGGATTTTTGTCCTTAGCACCGGAAACATGCATCGCCTCAGCCACAAGTGTCACCCCACTATTCTGCATGGTACTGTCTTCATCATGTTCATTAGTATAGAATGTATAACTGTTAACCGCATAATCATTGTAAGATAATACATACATGCTTACTCCTCTGGCCAGCCATCGAAGTCGTTCTGAAATTGAGTCTGGATTTTCATCTAACTGCTTAAAAATATGGTCTTAAAACCATCCTATAAACTATCGATTATGTGTATCTGATATCCATTTTTCATCCCTAGAAGGATTCAAACGCCTAATAATTTCTTTTAGGGTTTGAACATATAGGTCATCGTCGAAACTGTTATGAAAAACGTAAAGGCAGGCATGCTCCCGATCTGTAATATTGATTGTGACAACCTCTCTTCCAGAAATTCCTTCACCCTCAAGCCACTCAGTGTAATGAGATTTCGGTAGGCCAATGATTTCCACACCAGACAGGTATTCGGTACAAAATTCAACAGCTTCTTCAACAATATATTTCTTCGCAATACAACCCACTGTCCGACTTCAGTTTTTGACATACCCTATCAAAATATTCATATACCGTTCAATGGGGTACATCCATCTATAATGTACAGGACCATATAGTTGAATCTCTCTCACCAAATTAACCATCAAATGAACCATCATATCGAAAAATGTCGGTGGGAAGAACATTTCCAATTCACATAATATGACGGCAATTTCTCTTTCCATAGTTGGCAATTTTGCGGGGTCTATAACTTTTTTGCATATAGCTTTGAAGAAGAAACAATGCTTCATTAATGTATGGCGTAAATTCTTGGGAAAAATGCAACGTAAAGCTATAGGAATTAGATCTTGCATCAAAACATGGCAGTCATGTGATTTCAGACCCTTTAATTTTAAATCTCCCATTGAAACGATGTTCTTGATATTTGATGAATACCCCTCTGGAACCTTTATGTCATTCAAGAAGTTGAAAAACTGATATCTCTCCTGCCTGGAAAGAGTGTAAGCAGTAGGAGGAAGAAATGTTCATTTTTCACCCTTCAATGGTGCCAACTCTTCTTGTATTCTCATCTCAACCATGTCCAATATAGCCTTAATCCATCCTTTGTTTTTTCGGGTGAATTTAGCAACGTGCTGATGACACTATCACATACATTTTTTTCAACATGCATAACATCAAGAAAATGTCTGACATACATACAATTCTAGTATGGTAATTCAAAAAAAATTGATCCCTTTTTCCAACAAGTTTTCGTAAGGTTTTTTGAAAACGGTTTACCAAAAGTAGTTTCCAAATCTTTCACTTTCTCAAACAATTGATCACCTGTTAGTGGAGACGGTGTTGTACGTTCCTCTAAACTTCCGTCGAATGATGTCATCCAAGATCGGTACTTATGTCATCGGGGTAAAAATCTACGATGTCCTAGAACCACAGTTTTCAATGAATGTTTCAACCTAGTTGACTATGTTCCTTGTTTGCAAACGAGACACCCTTGAGTTCCTTTAATGCTATATCCTGAAAAATTTCTATAAGCAGGAAAGTCATTTATCGTCCCGTACAATGTGGCTTTCAAAGTGAACTGTTCATTTTTGTATGCATCATACATCATAACACCTGAATCCCACAATATTTTCAAATCCTTGATGAATTGGGATAAATAAACATCAATATCATTACCTGGTTGTTTTGGTCCTGATATAAGCATATATAACATGATTTATTTTCATTTCATGCATAACCATAATGGTAGATTATAATTTACCAACATAACTGGCCATGTACTGTGACTGTTGCTTTGAAAACCAAAAGGATTCACCTCATCTGTAGATAACGCCAGATGAATGTTTCTCTGCTCGTTCCCAAATTCAAGATACTCGTGATCAATTCTCTTCCACTGAGGAGAGTCTGCAGGGTGACGTAGTTTCCCATATTTATTTCTTGTATCTGCATGCCATGTCAATTGTCCTACAGTATCCTCGCTTCTATATTGGCGTCTAAACCTAGGAATGATTGGAATGTACCATACAACTTTTGTAGGACTAGAATCATCTTTCTTGTATCGGGAAGCACCACACTTTGGGCATTCTTTAAGTGATTTGTGGTCCTTACGAAACAATATACAGTCATTCGAGCAAGCATGTAATATTTCAGAGATCATACCCATCGATCGTAGCATTCGTTTGGCATTATATGTTCGTCTTGGGAGTTCATTATCATCTGGGAGCATGTCATTCAGGAGAGCAAGTAGTTCCGTAAAATTGGATTCACTCCACCCATTGCCTTCTTTCAAATTATACAGCTTCAATACGACTGACAATGCTGTATATTTAGTGCGACCAGCATACAATGGAATTTTTGCACAACTCTTTAACTTCTCAAACAATTTTGGGCAATCAAGAAGTTCATCTTCAATTGTCCTTGTCATTTCCTCATTAAAATCTTCATCATCGTTCACATCTGTAATCACACCCTCCATACGATCATCTTCACTGTTCACGCTTCTAATCATATCAGATGATCTATAAAATGTCGTGTTCTCTGAGTCACTACCTACATTGGTTTTTTCAATGTGTTTATTCCAACATGTATAACTTCAATCTATTATGTGAAATATCAGGTGTTCTTACAACTCCTCTGGACTGATTTTTCTTGAATAACAACAGCGTAAACATGGACAAAGTATTTGAGAAGGGTCACATGCATGATCTTCTAAAAACTTGATAAACTCTTTCACGCCATCTTCATACTCTTTTGTCAACTGATTGGCTTTCATCCATTATTTATTCATATTCATCGTCTTTATGGGTTCGATCTCGAGAAATTTCCTAATATTATGTTTTAATTAATCAGGTAGCATTGTTTGGGTTTTATAAAAACAAATCATGGTACAGATGCCTTTAAACACATGTGAAATCCATATACATTGTGTTTCCAGTAGGGTGAACATCGTGTATGTATAAGATACCCGATTTAATCTGACATATATCAAATTTATTCCAATTTAGTCTTAAAAAGACTGAATGATGCCTTAGAAAATACATGACATGCAAACAAGAGGAAACCGATGAGTAACAGGAGAAAATAGTAATAAATATGATGATATATCAATGTACTCAAGGTGATGATAAGATGTTGGTCAAGATCAACTATGGGTTGGGAGTACACTAATATTTAATTGAAAAAAACTACTAAAAACTGATCCAGAAAAGGATGAAATATCCTATTCATCAAGTCCCTTAATACAACCAATGCATTAGTTAACCCAAAAATTATCGCTAAAATATCATACAGTCCATAACTACTCCTAAAAGTAGTCCATGGTAGGTCCATCGATGTCCAACTCATCTAATGGTATCCTAATGTTAAATAAATCTTGGAAAAGATCATAGAACCTCATAGATGATCAATGTGACTATCAATGCGTGTTTGAGGATACATATTTGTGACTCTCATCAGGTTCAATCTCCAATAGTCCAAAAAAAGAATAAATATCAATCAACAGTTTATTTTAGAGAACTATAAAACCCCGTGGTAAAGTACTATGCCATATGAAACCATTATATTCTATATCATCAAATTTTAATTCAAACAACTAATGCTCTTTTGGTGTTATTTTAGAAATTTTGATAGAAACTGAATTTTCTCCCAAAAATAACTAGATTATAAATTTTATCTCTTTATTAAGAAGTAAATTTTATACCTCATCAGTGAAAAAATCCTAAAAATGTACTACCATTGGGGAAAAAGAATCCTACATCATTCTAGCAACATCTACAATATGCCTGACTATTTGAGCCATTAGGTTACAGTAAATATATAATTATAACATGCTATTTAAAATGAAATGTGGAAACAAGAAATCATACAGACTCCTGATACACCCATAATACAAAACATATCACCTAGTATGTCTGTCACATATACAAATAAATAAATTAGAAAAAACATGCTACAAAGCATAAAGGTACCATTAAATACTTACATTGGTCAACTTGTTTTGGAAATTGTTTATCTTTATTCGTGCCTTGTACTTGCACCCATGAATTTGAGGGTGAGTATGCGTACATGATAGTTGACCTTCTTAGAGAAGAGTTTCTAGAAGAGTTAAAGAGACATGAAGCAATGAAGATCATTAGAGTGTTGGAGAAAATGTGGTTGTACAAATAATGTGGGAATCAGCTTGTGCAACGCGGCCTAAGTTACAACTTGCAGGTATTTTACTTAGGACGCATTGCACAAGCAGATTTCCACATTGTAACTTAGGCCACATTGCACAAGACAACTTCCACATTGTTTGTAGAAACCATATTTTCTCCAAAACTCTAATGATCTTCATTGCTTCATGTCTCTTATACTCTTCCAGAAACTCTTCTATAATAAGTTCAACTATCGTTTATGCATACTTACTTTCAAATTCATGGGTGCAAGTACAAGGAACCGATGAAGAGAAAAAATTTCTAAAACAAGTTGACCAACATGCATCATCCTCAACACTCTTCACTAATTATGAATCACATCCCTATACATAATCATAATCACATTAAGACCACACTATCTAGTATGGAAATCTTTACTAGAATTAGGCTCAAGATATGGTATCATTCTTATCTCACATCTATATTCACTATTTGGTCCTCACACACACAATATATAAATAATATACCAAGGGAATACCATCCATGGAACTCACATCCCACCTTGAGAGAACGAGTAGGATGAGTATGAGGCGGCGGCGGTCGTGGCAGCGAGGGTGGAGGTAGAGGCGGCGGTAGAGGCGGAGGCGGCGGTGGAAGAGGCGGTGGCGGTCGCGGTAGTGAGGGTGGAGGTGGCATAGGCAGTAGCGGTCGCGGTAGTGGGAGTGGGGGTGGAGGCGGCGACGGCGGCGGAGAAGGAGGAGGACGAGGAGGATGAGGAGGAGGAAGGAGGAGGAAGGAGGAGTAGAAGGAGGAGGATGATGAGGTCGTGCGGCGAGGGGCCTGGTTTAGCTACTGCGAGAGCTTGACCGCATGCAAGCGAGGATGGACTGTTAGGGTTATTAAATAAAAACCGACATAACCTACTAAAATGGAAAATATTAAACACATCTTGGATAGCTATCAAATCAGATGGTAACTAAATCCAATAATAAATACTCCCTAGATACCAAAAATCACTATGTTTATCCCATTACTCGGTGAAAAAAGACATTGATAACCTAGCCGCTGATGTCCCAAGTGATGTGAAACTACAATAAACACATAATCACTAACCTAAAACACCAGAATTTGATTCCAATGGTTCTTATTGAATTTATTATAACTTTGTGTGATGATTAAATTCTTCCAGATCAACCGCACCGTCCCTTTCATCTCTTGAACAACACTCGAACCAACAATGGACCACTCTCCCAACACTTCCCAGTACTAGGGATATCTATATGGATTCCAATATAAAGAAATGTAGTGATCCTTCTTTATCGAATCCTGATAACAATTGTTATAGGGGAAATCAACAAAAGGAAAATTTATTTCCCAATATCCAATGAAATCTTGTGCATGATTCTGGAGAGTAACCTCTAGAACAATGACTTCCCTCTCTGTATATATATCCATCTATAGATGATAATGTGTTAATAATTTACCGTGGAAAACTAGTAAAACCTATAATGATTTCCAAAACATAGATTTCAACCTCAGATCACTTTCTGAAACAATTATAGAGGGAACCTCATGAAGTCTCAAAAAATCTAAAACATATAAGTCCGTGAGTTGTTCCACTTTCCTCGCCTCATTAATATGAAGGAAGTGCACATATTTTTGGAGTTGATCAACAACCACCCAAATAACAACCTTCTTGCAAGGAGTTTTTAGAAAACCAATAAAAAATTAATGAAAATATAATCCCACTTCTATACTGGAATGTTTAATGGCTAAAACAACAACAAAGGTCTCTAGTGATCCTCCATAATTCTATAATATGTAATGAACCATGAATCCAAAACCGTTATCAACTATATCATCCATTTAGTCTTGAAATAACACCTCATGTCTGGATTTCACACATTCAATTCAAGTGGTAGAAAAAAACATTACCTGAAATTTAATATCAATAATGGTAGCGGCATTGGCGGAGGTAGCACCAGAGGCGGAGGTGGCGGCGGTGGCAGAGGCGACGGCGGTAGCAGAGGCGGCGGCGGTCGTAGCAGCAGCGGCGGAGGCAGCGGTGGTGGCGGTAGAGGCCAGGGCGATTGTGGCAGTGGGGGTGAGGGCGGAGGCGGTGGCGGTGGCGGAGGAGGAGGAGGACGAGGAGGAGGAAGGACGAGGAGGAGGAGGACGAGGTCGCAGCAGACGAGGGTCCTGGTTCGGCTTCCACAAAAGCTTGACCACATGAGAGCGAGGATGGCCAGTTAGGGTTATTAAATAAAAACCGATGGAACCTTTATCAGCACTCATTAAAAGCGCTGATAATGGTATGTTTTATCAGCGCTAAAATAAAAGCGCTGATAAAACATTCATTTATCAGCGATTTTTTAGTGATGATAAAGTGATACCTTTATCAGCGCTTTTAGATAGCGCTGATAAAGGCATACCCCTTTATCAACGCTTTCTGTTTAGTGCTGATAAATGGCAGCGCTTCCCTTGCCTTGTTTTGTGGTAGTGTTCTCTGGGTCTACTGAAACTCATGCCTCGGATATGATATGACCCAAGAAGTGAATCTGGTCCATCCAAAAGTGGCACTTTGAGAGCTTAGTATATAGTCGATGCTCCCTCATTGTACTCAATACGATCTCAAGGTGGGTGGTATGGTCGTGTCGAGTGTGAGAGTATACCAAGATCTCATCCACGAATACTACCACAAAAGAATCAAGATAGGGATGAAACACAAGATTCATCAGATCCATGAAAACTGATGGCGCATTCGTGAGTCCAAACGGCATAACCGTATACTCATATAGACCATACCTACTCCTGAAAGCCGTGAGAGGTATATTAGATGGTCTCACGTGCAGCTGATGATATCCTGATCTCAGGTCAATCTTCGAGAACACTCATGCTCCATGAAGCTGATCAAAAAGATCATCAATCCTAGGTAAGGGATATCAGTTATTAACCGTCACCTGGTTTAGATTCCGATAATCCACACAAAGTCTGAGGGTACCGTCCACCTTCTTCACAAAAAGGACCGGTGAACCCTGAGGAGAAGTACTGGGTTGGATAAATCAATTTGCCTGCAACTCCTCCAACTGCCTCTTGAGCTCCAGGAACTCAGGTGTAGCCATCCTATATGGAGGAATGGACACCGGTGTTGCTCCTAACACAAGCTCAATGGAGAAATCCACCTATCGCTCCGGAGGTAGACCCGAAAAATCGTCCGGGAAAACATCCCTGAAACGATCAACAACAGGAGGGAAATCTACCTGACAAGTCCCCTGGTCATCCAGATATAAGCTCGCAATCTGGGCTATGACTCCACCTCACCCACGATGCTCTGGTCCAGCTCGACTCGCCTGAACATCCCATTTTCCCTTATATAAAAACTCTCTTCCCTCTAGTGATGTGAAACTCACCCTACAACGATAGGAGTCTAAAAAGGCTCGAAAGGGAACCAACCAGTCCATCCCGAGAATGACATCATAGATCGTCATCTCTAGTACATAGAGGTCCCAAAGGAAGTGACACCCACCAACTTCAAGGGGGCACTCCTTGCACTAATGCACACCAACCGTTCTAGTCCCCAACGGAGTGTCCAACGTCATAACATCAGAAGATGGAGAGACACAAATCCCAAGGCTCTCTACAACAGGTACAAATATGAAACTATGTGTAGAAACTGTATAGAAAAGTACTGAAGATAAGATAGAAGCTACTAAATTAGTACCTCTGACTGTAGAAGGTCCGGGATCCTGCTCCTGCTGGGTCTGTTGCACTGCATATGCCTACCCAGTGCTGAGGCCCTACAACACAGCCTGGTTACCCTGAGTTGTCCCGCCCTACTGCCTCTGAGATCCTGGTGTCTGGGTACCTTGTCCATGACCACCATCTCTGCCTGGAAGCCTTGACGTATTCCAATTCCCGGATTGGTAAGAAGCTCCTGGTCCCGCTCCCGCTCATGGAGTCTGCACAGAACCCCTCTCACTATCGATTGGTGGAAACACCCTGTAAAAGCGCTGCATATGACCCATCTTGCCACAATCTCATCACTCCACTGGATCTTGTGGACACTATGGCCTCTTGTTCCCCTCTCTACCACACTGGTAGCACATGACCTGTCCACCAGAAGCATTCTTCTGACTGGTACTGCCACCCTGAGATACGTTCGTCTGTCTCTTCCTCTTGCCAACTGAAAAAGTACCAATAACTGGTGCTGAACCGCCCTGGCCCACACCACTAGATTCTCGAAGGTTCCTCTCTGTGATCAATTCCTGGTTCACAATAGCTTTTATAGTATGCAACCTGAAGACATTCACCAGCGCTCAGATGTCATACCGAAGACCATCCTCAAAAAGTCTAGCTCTCAACATCTCATCACCCACCAGCACGGGTACAAAGCGCTGAAGATCCATAAAACAAGCAGAATAGTACATCACTGACATAGCACCCTGCTTCAGATTCATGAACTCTCGACCTTTATATGCTCTCAGCATCTCCAGGAAGAAAAATTCATAGAAGACTGCCTGAAATTTTTCCCATGCCATGTCCCTGTGATGCTCTGACTGGGTGGTAACATCCCACCACCTCTTGGAAGAATCACGTAGCATGTAAGTCACAATCTTGACCCTCTGCCCTAGAGGCCTCTCTTGATGCTTGAAAATAGTCTGCATCAACCCCATCCAAGACTCCACAACCTGTGGTCCACCATCCCCTGAGAACGTAGGCGGATGCTGCTGCTGGAAGATACGTTCCATCTCGGCCATAGATGTGGCAGCCTGCGGTGCTCCATGAAAGGTCTACATGAACCGCAATAAGCCTTCACGGAACTGCACCTCCGCGCCTATGTCCAGTATAGAAGCTGGTGCCACATCTGGTTCTGCTAGGAGGATCAACTGGTAGCCCATGTCCCTCCATCTCTGGAGTATTCTCGGTGTCTCTCTCCTAGCGAACAATGCGCGGTCGTCTAGGCGGCATGACACTACAAGGTCAAAAACAAGACTTAGAACAATATTATCAAAGAATGAAGATGAAAAACCCAAAAGGGAATAGGAGGAATAAGGCATTAAAAATTTGCAAAACAAAACTACACGGCGTGTATACTGACTACACGACATGTACTTGACTTCCCTTCCCCTACCTGGGTCCTTCAGCATGGCTAAGCCACACGGATCCCGTTTGAAAAAAACTACACGACGTGTATTTCATATACACGGTGTGTATGGTGTTATTTCCAACTGCCCGTGTCATCTGTGACATGGTAGACTACTCGGCTTGACACTACACGGCATGTTACACCCAAACACGGCGTGTCAACAACCTCATTTCCCAGTCACACGGCTAGGTCCACATAGTCTGTCCTCAGACAAGACTACACGGCGTGTTCAAGGAGAGTTGACACCGACCCGTGTTGTTAGTTACACAGTCGAGTCCCCAGGTCACACAACACGTTGTGTACATTATTGACATGGCATGTTCTGTGAAGGAGTTCACTGATCCGTGTTGTTAGTTACACGGCCGGACTCCGGGTCAAAACTACACGGCGTGTATATCTGGTACACGGGGTGTTTTACCCAAGATCTTCCCTACCCCGTGTCACCGCCCACACGATTTGTGACATGGAAAGAGACTACACGACATGTACTCAGAGTACACAGAATGTACTTAAAAATTTCATTTTTCTTCCCGAATAGATGTTTATACACGGTGTGTGTAAAAATACTACATGGCGTGTATAATGGGTTTCCATACAGTATGTCTCAGAAACTTCTTCGGAACCGAGAAAATACCGAAAATCAACACCTAAGTGTCAAATTCCGACCTGTGAGGGCCCATACTCCCCACAAATCAAAGTTTGACATATTATCTGTGTTATACTTAATAAACAATCAATGATCCACCAAATTCCGGTCAATGGGGGCCCATACTCCCCAAAAACCAAAGTTTAGCGTCCATTCTATAAATAGGAATACACAAAATACCCTATCAAATAGCAGGTATTTGTCAAGAAGCTATCACAACAGCATGATTTTCTAGCACAACTACTATCACAACAGCATGAAATTTCTACTGCACCTACATGGCATGGAACTATTCATGGCATGTGATTTATAGCATGTGCCTAAATGATGCATGAGATGGCATACCCTCATCTCCTCGGGTTGCAACTAAATACAACCCACAAATAAATTATAACAGTACAATCTCAAGTGCGTCACCCAACGGTGAAAACATATCAACTATAAAATTTGCAAATTCAGAAAAATTGCAAAATACGAGGTAGACTGGGTTTTCCCTATACACGGGTTGGCTACGCCCGGGCACAAATTATTACCAACTAACGTTCATCCTATCCCTCACTAAGGCTCAAAATAGTAAGTCAAAGGAAAGAACCGCCTCAGATACCACTTTGTAACGTCCCAGACCTGGGTGCCACTCAACGGGTGCCCCGAACCCAGTTCACCACGTAACCTCAAGCACGTTTCCCCAAACGCCAGAGGCTGCCGAATAGAAGCGAGGGCCCAGGTCTGATAGTGTGGAAACTATGCCCTCATTTGTCAAAGTGTAGCGCAGTGGAATACAAATAAAATATACAAAGAACAGCGGAAGCAGTAAACCATACACAACTAAAATAAACAAGAGCCGTGGATATGACCAATAGTATATAAACGATGATGCTACATGTCTCGAGTTCTAAGAAAACAGCCAGAACATGTTATACATCAATACGACAGAACAAAAGCAGAGTATAGTAAAACACAACAAAATGACTGGCAGCGGCATCGCGAGCCTAGGCTCAGTCCAATTCCCTCCTACTCCTCAGCAACAGTCAAGTACCTGTATAGAGACTCTTGCCCCTATCCACACCTACAGAAACGTAATCTGTTTGGGCCGAAAAGCGTGACCCAAACAGGGTGTGAGAAATAAATTCCCATAAAGCACCCACCAAAGGCCCGTTCCCAACCACGTGTAAGAATGCAACGAAAGTGTGCAGTAGTAAAATTCAATAAAGTAAGCAGTACTCAAAGGTAACTAGTTACCAGTTATATTGCCATTTTATTATCCATTTAATCCACTAAATTTAAAATACCACCACAGTGAATATTCTAAAAAACCAGCCAATGTTCTCAGACACGTAAGCTCCTACCCTTAGGTAAAGAGTGTCCAACACAAGAATCTACCCTCAGAAATAACATAGTTTACCCTCAGGCGTAGGAAGTGTCACCCACAGGCACAGAGTCAGCTGCCCACAGGCACGGAAGAAATTGCCCACAGGCTAAGTAGTACAACACCCACAGGCTAATCACAACAATGCCCTTAGGATACACAGGTAACCAGGCCATTCCCAACAAGTAAATATTTAGTAAAAAAGCAATTCCCCTCGAGGAAATTCTACAATTACTACTTTTAAGGCATACCCTTGGGTATCCTGGCCAAACGGCTAAATAGTGGAACACACCCACAGGGTGGTTCCGGATCCAAGCAACGATCCCAACCAGCATTTTAATATCATAATTAAATACCTAATCAATTCTAGGTGTTTAATAAAGCAACATCCTCAGCCACACGACCCCCAAAAATGGGTTCGTGGCACAAAAATGCACAAAACACACGACAGTTGGAAAAATTAACACCAAGCCACCTACCTTATACGCCAACGAACGTTATACCCGAACGCCGACTCCAAAAACACCCAATAATGACGTATATCTGAAGAAGAACAAAACTCACTTAACCTAAAATAACTCCCATTAGGAGAAGAATTGGTAATCAACACACTAGGAGAAGAGAGGGATTACCCACACGGTTCATACGAGATCGCCCGAGGTGGAATCGGATTCCAGACGCTTGATCGGTGGATCTCCAAAGGTCTGGCCATCCACTCCCGCTCCTTCCTCCGGTTCGAAGCCTTCCCTGTGAACAGGGGAGGCTACTGCCCAATTTAAGCAAAAAAAAACAAAGTACACGGAGTGTACTTCCAAGTACATGGTGTGTACTCCCTTCATTTAACTGTTCCCTTGGCGGCATTTCCACACTGTTCATCTGTCGACATGAGTACACGACATATACTCCGGAGTAGACGGTGTGTACTGTCGCCCAGCTGGCGGCTGCTCCACCACCTTACTATTTTGTCCTAGCGACTAACTACACAGTGTGTAAAGGACCACTACACGGCGTGTAGTCGGTTCCTACACCCTTCATCGCCGACGTGGCTACACGCCCCGTGTACTCATCCCTACACGGCCAAAAAGTACACGACGTGTGGAAAAATTACACGTTTTGTACTTCCAAACTATAGTATTTTTTCCATTTTCCATATTTTCTCAAAAACTCTTAAGGAAAAGAGAAAAGAAGAAGCCCGTACCTCAAAAATAAGAATCGGGTTCTTACATTTTTTGTGCACCAGTTCCCATTCGAGTCTAGCTCAAAGCGGTGTTTTCAGGTTTTACCCCTAGGTAAATCTTTGTCAGAGCCACCTCTACCTGCTCGTATCCATACAGGGATGTATTGCATGGAAAACTCACAAAATCTCTACCTTACCAAAATTCTAGTAAGTTCTTCTATACTAATCCTCAAAGTCTATCTTAGGGTAATGTTCTCTAATTAGAGTTTATCTAAATCTAGTTTTTAAGGTTATTGCTAAACTTCCTTTGATACCAACTATAACACCCCAACCCCAGTTACCCAGAGTCGATGCATTATTTTAATACATTTGCATGATTACAGGGAATCATGTCCTCAAAGACTGGTCAGTTTAGCAGTCTTGGAAAATAGATTACATACATGAATGTTACATTACACTTTCTAACATACAATAAAAAAATAATCCTTTGAGAATTCCATTGTTCCCTTAGCTTAACCCTGAATCTCAAATATAAAACACTTCTTGGGATCCTGAGAAAATAAAACATAAGAAAGGGGTGATATCAGATGCTCAATAAGGGTAAATAATTTAGCAGAAGCTATAAACTTTTAAGGCAAGATGTATAATAAAAACAATAGCCTTTTAAACATAAACTTGAACATAATATGAAAAAATAAATCAAACATTACCATATGAACATGAAAATATATATTCTACTAGTCAAATAATCACATGTAATAACTAATTTCAAAATGAGGGAATGTATAGTACCTGACATTAATTTCTGTGTCAAGGCCTCATGCCAAGACCTATGGGCTAACTGTAACCAGACCCAAACCTGGAGAGACTCTGTAACTGGACTCCATCTCGAAGAGCCTCTATAACTGACTCCAATCCGGAGGGTCTTCTGTAATAGGACACCAACCTGGAGGGTTTACTTTTATCGATCCCCAACTCGAAACATACAAGTCCAATACATTCATCATAATAAAAGGTTGAAATATAACATAAACATTCGTATTAAAACTAGCATATGAAATGTCAATACTTTATCTATAAACCATGAATGGTATAAAAATAACACATACACAGTAAAACATATCACAAAACATTCAATATAATATGGGAGATTTGAATTATAATAAATCAACTTCAAACAAGTTTAAAATCCATTAATGGATGTTGACATAGATTAAAATGATCAGTAAAATGCTTTGAGAGAAATACCCTTTTTCATGAAATCATTAAAAATTCTCACAATTTATAATGGGATTCATTTAAAAGGGATTTTTTAATAAAAGTGTCCCATACAACTTTTAAACTGTTTAAAATAATTATCATTTCAAAAGATTCATCTTCATATAAATAAATCCTTAAAACCATTTTAAAATCATTGATATTAATGAAAATTTTTTAAAAGAATAAATATTTTAAGATATTTAAAATGATTTTTTAGTAAAAGAGTCCCTTAAAATAATCCATTTGAAAATTTTTCATGAAACATGGACATGTATAATAAATATGTCCCAGTAAAAATTTACACATAAACAATCTCAAATAATAATGAGATTGAGGAATTAAGACTTACCAATTTGGTAACTTATGAAACATACACCCCATGAAAGAAGTATCATAAAATGAAGATGTAAATACACATAAATTAAAGTGTATTACACAAAGAATATAATTATGGCAAGTACATACACCATACAAAAGGAAATAGTGGCAATATATCTTGAATCTCACGGGAATAAGGAGTGAGATGAAAACCCCTTACCTTGCAATTTACTTTGGTATAGGGTATGTTTAACCTCCTGTATAATGACCATTGTATGTTATTAAATTATACCAGAACCATATTCATATTTATTATATCATACATGATTCATTTATGACTTTATACTACCCATTTAATAATTATTTTCATGTTAAATTAACATTTCGGGTAATAATCGCTTTCTTTATCATACAAATTTTAACTTGTTATTCTTGATCGTATCATTTAGATCATGATTTAAACACTTCCAGAATATAAAACTTGATTTATATATCATATATATTTAGAATATTAATATTTATAATAGATATATATATGAAATGGAAAACACCGTTTATGGAAATGGTAGGCCGTACGTACGCATAAACGTTGTTTTTGTTTTCATATCATATTGAACGGAAGTAGGTGAATAAGATATATGTAAGTACACACACACATATATATATATATATCCAGTAGACTTATTATTTCATATATTACATACTTATTAGTAATATTTTTTTTATAATCATCGATGAATGGTGAACGTGGAAATAAATCGCATCCCGTCGTGGAGACGGTAATCCGTACATATGCAAGAGCGAGAATATCATTTCTTAAAGATGTGGAATTGGATGGTATATTAATTTTACAGAGACATTAGCATGTTATTTTCATAATTTATATACATATTACTTATCATTATATCCATCTAAATAACATAGTGTTGAATAAAAAATTACATCACGGCGTGGAGACGGTAAGCCATACATACACACGCATGGTGAAATTGTCATTCATAGGATGGATAGATTAATGAATATGGTTGTCCCATATTTATAATAACATCATAGTATATATAAGGTAATAGATTTATTATTTTGGTATTGCAATAACAAAGAAAGATTAAGTGGAAGTGGAAAAGAACTTGGAAGAGGGTGGTGAAATCATTACATCTTCTTCGGGTTCTTCCTTTTGATTTGATCAAAAGGGCTCCATAGGTTTGCTTTCAGATGAAAATGAGGCCTCTAGGATTAAGGGAGGATTGTTGGGAGGATATTTTGTCAGGGTTTGGGCGATCAAAATGTCTTTGGAGGTGTGAATTGGAGAGAAGGAGAAGTTCCTTTGTATAAGAGGGGTGAGGGGCACCTTAAGAAAAGATTGAAATATTATTTTATAATAAAATCATTTTCGGTTTCGAATGGATAAAAATTGATTTATTTCGAGGATAAGGTGGTTAAGGGTCTAAATAATCTCAACCAATAGGTTTTAGACAAGTTTAGATTACCATTTTAACCTTATATTTTAGATTTAACTCTTGGTTAAATAGTTTAACTTTTACCGTGACTTCTTGTATTCTTAAACTATATGGTTATTAAACTTACTCAAAACTTCCAAGAGAACCTCAAGTGGTTAATTAATAAGATATATAATATTATTTAATCCCTTTTTCCAAAACTTATATTTTTAGGAATATTATATCAACCAATAATATAGTATTTGTTCTAAACATTAATTTATGTCAATTTTGACCCTATTTGGTTTTTGGTTTTTGTGAAAGTCATCACAACTTTATTTCTTAGAAAAAGATACATTTAATCAACCCTAACATGTCATATTCACATATAAAATTCGTTTATGTCATAAAAACTTTGAGATTATATTTATTTTAATATTTATAGTACCATTTATTTGATTCTTTCATTAATAAGGTAATTACTGAATCATCATTGTGTCATAAATAAATTTAATTATTTAATGTCTAAAAAATATAAATAAAATTCCATGATATAGGAAATTGTTTTATCTTTCTAATTAATAATTATTGTCTAATTTATATTGTGTTTAAATATATATTAAAAATGGTTTAGTTATGAAACTTTGATTTTAACTCTTTTAACTCTTCTTTAAATAAAATAATAATAAATGTTCTAATCTAATCCAAGTGGACCTAAATGATCATATTTTATTCCTAAGGTTGTTTTTGTCTAATTAAACTTATCAAATTGAATTTGGACATGTGTTAAGGTAATTATAATATCATTTTTACCCTTAATTAACCTATTTACTTTTAACTGTGGTAAATAAAAATAAAAAAGTTACTATTCACCAAAAATTATTTTCAACTTATTTAACCACATTTTACTTATTGATATTAACCGTATCTCTCATATTTTTGAAATTAAACTCATAGAAGTGGAAAAATTATGTTTTATACAAATTTACAAATGCTCCTAGGAGATGGGTAAAAGACGATAAAAGTTCGATAAAATTTTATATATCTAAACTTATTATAAAATGACTCCAATGAATTGTATTGAGCATATATAGGTATTATGAATCTATTTTGAACTAAAATAAATTAACTAATTATTTAAATAAAAAGTTGGTTTTAACCAATAACGTAGTGTTTTTTCACTATTCATAAAAAATTGAAAGTTTTAAGAAAAATACCAAAACATCACCCTAAGCTAATTTTGATATTCTGAATTCAAAAATTAAGTCTATTTTACCAAATTCAAAACATATAAGTTTCATTTATTAATTTCAAATTATTTCCAATTGTCAAAACCAAAAAGTGGGTTTTTTAAAAGTAAAAACTATCAAAAGATTTACATGTGTTTATGTCAAATTTAAATGTAAAATTACTTATAATGACCTAAATTGTATTAAATGTTAAAAATATAATATAAATATACTTACAAATCATTAAAATTCATAATTTATCACTATAAATTATTTCGATTAAAAAAGTTGTTTTTAATTAAAATTTAGTAATTTTCACTATTCATCAAAATATGAAAGTTATCAGAAAAGTACCAAACATTTATCCAAACTAAATTTTTATATCCCGATTATAAAGAATAATTTAATTTAATTAAATTGAATATATTAAATTGTCAAATATTGGTTCTAAAAGGGGTTCTCCATTAAAATTTGGTGAAATTTTATTTTTTGAAAAATACTTATTTTATCCAAAAAATGAATTTATTCTTATATTATGTCTAAGAAACACATAATATGGATGTTAAAATTATTTAGAGTATATAAGATTTCAAAATGTAGTTAATACTATTCATAACCTCTTTTTGAATGGTTGGTTTAGTAAGTTGTGGTGAGCTCGAACTCGGTGTTGCGTGTAGCGCAAGCTATTGAATTACTTTATTGAGATAACGTACTTTGAAATCTTGGGGTGTTACACTGCCACACAGATAGAAGAGTACTCAATCACTACCCTATGAGATTGATCTTTTCCCTTTTCTACTATAAGGACCTGACCTTAAAACATTACATAATCTTGAATTAAATGAAGAATTCACATTGAGGATATTTTCTGGTTTAGAGTTTCGGAGAAATAGGCCATAAATATTACATATCAACTTGAAAATTACATGTATACACTACTACTACGTATCCATTTTTTCATAAAATAAAAACTCTTAAAAAGAAACATGACTAGTTAGATGTTTCAGACAGCATGACTTTTCCTTGATCCCATCCTTCACCCTATTCATCTTTAAGTCATGTGGAAAACATTTCAAAAACATGGGATGAGAATAAAAATCTCAGAAAGGGTTATAAAATAATGAAAGGAAACATTAACCCATCAATAAATACAAATCAATGAAACCATACTTTTCGATCATCACATACCTCATGAAATCATAAGATTTATGAATAACACACAGAAATCATAAATCATAAAGGTAACTTGGGGCATACATAACATACTTACATTGTAGTTATCACAACTATATAGGGAGTTACTTTGGAATACCCATCACATTATATTCCCTAAATCTATTAGGAGAAACATTAACATTTACCTCCATCACATTACCCAATGCATTGGAGAGCTATCTCAGGCTCACCCGCCCTATGTTTGTCACGTAACCACCCGTATACGTAAACAATGCCCAGTAACCATAACATAATCATAACACTTAATACAAGCATAAATTAAAGATAACATTTCCACATTCCAATCAAAATATATAAAATCAGGATATTGAAATAAACAGTCCTTTATCAAACCATTTTCAAAACCATTTATAACATTTAATAAATAGATTTTTGAATCAAAGTGTCACATATAACTTTGAAGCTTTTAAATGAATTATCATTTGAAAACATTAATGTCTATATAAATAAATCCTAAATTTTTTTTGAAAACATGGACATTAATTTGAAATATTTAGAAGAATAAATCTTTAAAATACTTAAAATGATATTTTAGTTAAAGAGTTTTTAAAAAAATTGAGAGATGCTTGAATACAAATAATTAAGGAATAACATTTAATCAGAACTTTATAATATCAGGAGAATAAATGGATTCATGATATAATATTCTAAAGGATATTATATACACCATATAAGAGTGAATTGGTGTATAATAACAATGAAGTCTCAATGGAATGTAAATTGGGAGGAAATCCCTTGTAAAGACGACATCCTTAGATTAAGGATAAATCAATTATATAATTATGCGTGAAAAATATAAATAAACTCAATATAATTTCATATTCAGTGTTAAACAATCACAAGTCATACACACATATTAATATAATTACATAATAAACAAGTATAATATTAACCCAAAGAATTGAAATTGGGTAAAAAAGTTCCCTTATAAAAATTTGACAGCCTAACGGAATCACTTTAAAATTCATAAAATGAGTTGTTGAGAGACAAAGGGGTATCTCTTCACTTGGACATAAAATTTATAGCTATAAGGATATAGATGAACATATCCCAACATAAGAAGATGTAAATTAAAATACATAACAAAAATAAGACTTTTAAAAAGAGGAGGGTGAAAGGTTCCCTTGCCGATTTGGTAACTTACGAAACATACAACCCATGAAAGAAGGATCATTCAATGAATATGTATATATCAATAAATTATATTATATTACAAAAATAATACAATCATGGGAATTACATACACCACACAAAAGGAAATAGTGGTATATATAATATGAATCTCACGGGGATAAAAAGTGATATGAAAACCCCTTACCACATTGTAATCAATCGAGTCGTAAGACCAAAAGTTAATAACCACCAAATGAATCAAAAAATAAAATGAATATAAAGAGAATAATGATAATATATATCAAATGGAAGTACCTAATACACCACATGTAATAAATAAGTGGCGAACAATGGAAATATCACAGAATTAAAAGTGAGATAAGAAACCCCTTACCTCATGTCCGATTTGACCCGTTCATTCTTTAATATCTTGAATAATAAACTAAAGTTAATTTTGACTTGATTAATAACATTTTTAAATTTTATTATTCCTTTTATATCACTTATTACCATGTTATAAACATTATTTAATCATTTAAGTTAATAATGGTCATTTTGTCGATATTTGAGTCAAAAATGAACTTCTTATTATTACAAGTTGTTCATGTGGTCAAAGGTCTATTATCTCCATAATAATATTCATGATTTAGATATAATATATATAATATATTTCCATTATATGTTTGTATTTATTATATTACATAACAGTTGTAGATAAGAAATGAAACGCACCATTCATAGAGACGGTAAAAGGTACGTACGCATGAATGTTACTTTCATTTCTATTTCATATTTAATGGAATTAAAACATAATGAAACATAGGTATATTATAATTCTAGTATAATATCATATTATATATATGTTACATGATTTCATTAATTCCATTCTTTATACGTTCCATGTATGTCATGAATGGATCATATCACCTTGAGGGGGTGGTAGTCCGCACTTCCTCAAATGAAATTATCATATTTACACATATTGGAAAGCATAAAGGTATTTTTGTAAATAAAAATTACAGAAGCATAGAGAAAACATAAAAATAATATATATCATATATAAATACAATGTCATCATAATGGACACCATAACAGGTGGTAGGAGAAGATTGAACAATCATCGTTTCATGAGGCGTTAGTCTGTCGTCCACAGAAATAGTATGTTCTTTACCCATTAGATAGAGGTGTGTGTAAGTGTAGTTATAATACTTCTCCTAAGAACAACCTAGTATATTTTTTATTCTGGTGTTATTATAAAATAAAGAAATAAAAATAGTTTAGGGTTTTGGAAAAGTAAAATAAAAAAAATAACTTAATAGAAGATGTCACCTTTAAATCGGGTAACTCCCTTTGGTTTGAACCAAAATGGTTTCTTGAAGTGCCTTATATAATGACCCATACTTTACATACATTGTTATTACTTCATAATTGAATCATACTTATTACAACATATAACAAAACCATGATAGGAATGTATAGGTATAGTGTCTTTAGAAACTGGGAAACATAAAAACTGGTTCATAAAGCATCAACATTGTCTCCTGTTTATTTCATCATATCTAGAGTCCCTTTTGGCATATCCTACTTAATACCATTCTTCCTGACCTGGGGAAAAGAAAACATACAAAAGGGTGAGCTAAAATGATCAATAAGGGTAAATAAAAGAAATATCAATCATATCATATTCATAAGAACATAACATTTTGAAAAACTTAACCTGCAAAAGAGATCATAATATCATAACATGGGATCAATCATAGTAGTGAAATGAAATCCCGATAATAATAACATAAAACATGAAACTTTTTGTCATACACACATAATCATAGAAAATCATTTCATATTAGTCAAGACTCATTTCCAAGACTATCATAGCGTACAAAGTCCATTTATGAACCGAGTTCACCCCTCGTTCCAGTCCTGTATCACTGAACCAGATTAACTTGTCATTCCATCCATGTCTATCTCATGATATATAAATCATTACCCAATGCATTGGAGGAAGATATAGGTCCCACCCATCTCATAATAAAACCATTCTTATGTGTTCCACAAAATCATAAATCACATATCATAGCATAACCCATGTAATAAAAATGGGATACTTAAACATCATGCCATCATAACATAATTCATATAAGATAAAAGGAATTCATAAAAACAATTCCATCATAACATAATCAATTCAATTTAAAGATTGGGATAGAAACATAACCCTATATTATCTTAGATGGAAAATAATTTTGATAAAACACTTGAACTCCATTCTTGAGGAAAATATCCTTTTTACTTCAAAAACATTTTTCATTTCTTAACATGTCATATAATTTTAAACTAAAATAAGTTAATTAAAAATAAACATGAAAACTTGTAAAGTAAGTTCATGGAAATAATGTTCTATGAAATCATAAGAATTCATTCATGTCGTATAAGTTAAAAAAACATTCTTCTTGTACTTTGGCTGGAAAAGTCAAAAAGTATCTCGTACTGAAAACGACAAAATATTTCTTTCATATATTATACTAAAATTCTCCAATAGTTAAAATTGTATTTAAAAAACTCTAGGATGATAGAAATAATATTACATATTGAGGAAACATGAATTTGGATGATAAATATTCCCTAGTAATTTCTGAAGTATAAACAGTCTCGGATAAAAATGAGATTGTGAGATTTTCCCTTACCTTAGGTCTGATATGATTTGTACATATCCTAACCTCCTATATAATGATTTAAATAATGTCATTGACTTATTCCAGAATCATACTCATTGTTATGATATCATATATGGTCATATTATTATCTTCTTATTAGTAATATTTCATTGCTACTTGTTATTCAGGTGTTCATTGCTTTATGTTCTTATGCATGTTTTGTCGAATAAATTCTTATTCCTCTATTTAAGTTATAGATAAATAATTTACATAATGGTATTAGTGTAATATATATCATATTTATTCATTAAATTCATTAAATTCATTTATATAATCATTATTCAATGAAGATCATGTATAACGAGTCGCATCAAATCGTGGAGACGGTAGGCCGTACGTACGCATGAGCGATGATATCATTGTTTTGATATTAAAATCGTATATAATTGGATGGTATATCATATATAAAGAATCATAATAATGTCACATTTATTATTTATATCATTTATACTCATTATCATACCCATCCAAATGATGAAATGTTTGAATAACAAACTACACCACGACGTGGAGACGCTAAGCTGTACGTACGCACGTGTGGTGATTTTTTCATTCATAGGATGGATAAAATAACTAATATGGTTTTACCATTTTTATAATAAAATCACAGTATATATAAGATACTGGATTTATTATTTTAGATTAAAAACAACAAAGAAGGAGGAAGTGGAAGAAGAAAGGAACTTGAAATAGGTGGTGAGATATTTACCTCTTCATCGGGTTCTTCCTTTTGATTTGATCAAAAGGGATCCTTAGGTTGGATTTCTGACTAATAAAATGCCTCTAGGATTAAGGGAGTATAGTTGAGAGGGTATTTCGATAGGGTTTGGAAAATCAAAATGGATTTATAGGTGTTAATTATAGAGAAGGGGGAGTTCCCTTTTATAAGAGGGGTGAGAGGCACCTTAGGAAAAACTTAAAATATTATTTTATAATAAATTCATATTCGGTTTATAATGGCTCCAAAGTGACTTATTTCGAGTCTATGGTTGGGATGGGTCGAAATATTCTCAAAAGATAGGTTTTATAAAAGTTTATGTTACAATTTTAACCTTATCCTTTATATATAACTCTAAGTTAAATAATTTAATTTTTACCATGTCTTCTTGTATTCTTACACTATATGGTTAATAAACTTACTATAAACTTCCAATCGAACCTCAATTGGTTCATTAATGTCATATATATTATTATATAAGTATTTCGGACTAGACTTAGATTTTTAGGAATATAATATCAATTAATAATTTAATATTTTTTTTAAAAACTCTTATGTCAATTTTGACACTATTTTGTATTTTGTTTTTGAAAAAATTATAACAACATTATTACTTCAAATAAAATTCATCTAACCAACCCTAATATGTTATATTAACCTATAAAATTAGTTTAATTCATAAAAAGTCTCAAATTACATTTATTTGGGTATTTATAATATTAATTATGTTAATATTTCATTAATAAGGTAATTACTACATCATCATTGTGTCATAAATAAATTAAATTATTTAATGTCTAAAATTTATAAATAAAATACCATTATTTTTTTAAACCTTTTTCATCTTTCTAATGAATATTTATAGTTGAATTTATCTTATGTATAACCCTATATTAAAAATGTTTTACTTATTAATTTTGGATTTTAACTCTTTTAACTCTTCTTTGAATTAAATAATAATAAATGTCCTAATCTAATCCGAGTGAACCTAAATGGTCATATTTTATTCCTAAGGTTGTTTTTGGTCGAATTAAACTTATCCAATAGAATTAAGACATGTGTTAGGGTAATAATAATATCATTTTTACCCATATTTACCCTATTTACTTTTATTCGTGGTAAATAAAAGTAAAAAGTTACTATTCAAAAAAATTATATTTATCTTATTGAATCACATTTTACTTACTAATATCAACTGTGTATCTTAGATTTTTGAAATTCCACTCACAGAAGTGGAAAAATTAAGTTTTATGTAAATTAGCAAATTCTCCTAGGAGGTGGGTAAAAGACGGTAAAAAGTTCAATAAAATTTTTATATATCTAAAATTATTATAAAATGACTCCAAAGAATTACATTGAAAATATATAGGTATTATGTATCTATTTTGACCTAAAATAAATTTAAATAAAATAAATAATTATTTAAATAAAAATTCAGTTTCAAACGATAACTCAGTGTTTTTCACTATTCATCAAAAATTGAAAGTTTTCAGAAAAATACCAAAAATTCACCATAATATAATTTCGATATTCTGAATCCAAAAATTAAGTCCATTTTGAAATATAAATTTTATAAAATTTTAAGAATTGGGTATTACTGTTCATAACGGCTAGTTTATATAATATTTTAATAACATATCATTGTTTAGTGAAACTCGGTATTGCGTACAACGCAAGCTATCGAGGAAGGTTGCTCTTGCATGTAATGCAAGACAAGACAATGTTGTGTGTAGTGTAAGATTCATTTGGTGTTGCGTATAACATAATACATAAAAACAAAATATTTCTCCTAATATCTCAGGGTGTTACATTCTACCCCCCTTAAAAAGAATTTCGCCCTTGAAATTCATCACTTCGTAACAAACAGATGTGGATACCTCTCCCTCATCATGTCCTCAAGTTCCCATATAGCTTCTTCTAATTGGTGGTTCCTCCATAAAACTTTTAAGCAAGCAAGTGGTCATGTTTCATAGAACTTTTTCGCTACGATCCAGAATCTCTATTGGCTGTTCTTCATAAGAAAGATCTTACTCCAGCGGTACAACTTCTGAGCTTAGTACATGTGAAGGATCGAGTATGTACTTTATCAGGAGAGATACATGGAACACATTATGAACTTGAGAGAGATTCGGTGGAAGTTCCAATCGGTAATCTACCTTCCCAACACGATCCAGTATTTCAAAAGGATTAATATACCTAGGGCTTAGCTTGCCATTCTTTCCAAATCTCATTACTTTCTTCCATGGTGATATTCATAAGAACACTTTATCACCCACTTCAAACTATAGGTCTTTTCTTCAATTGTCGGCATAACTTTTTTGTTGACTCTGAGATGCTCTTATGTGTTATTGAATAGATCTTACCTTTTCTTCCATCTCATCAAAAAGATCAGGTCCTAATAGCTTTCTTTCCCCAACTTTATCCCAGCAGGTTGGAGTTCTGCATTTCTTTCCATAGAGAGCTTCATAAGGAGCCATCTGAATACTGGAGTGAAATCTATTATTATAAAAAAAATCCACCAAAGGTAGGTGTTGATCCCAACCACCTTTGAAATCCATAGATCAAGCTCTCAACATGTCTTCTAGAGTTTGAATTGACCTCTCAGACTGACCGTCTATCTGAGGATGATAAACAGTGCTGAAAATCAACTCTGTATCTAGAGTATGATGAAGAATTCGCCAAAACATCGAGGTAAACCTTGGATCCTGGTCTGATATAATGTTAAGTGTTACTCCATGCAATATTACCACTTCCTTCACATATATCCTGGAAATTTGATCAAGAGAGAAATCTTATTTAATAGAAATGAAGTGTGTCGACTTCGTAAGAACATCAATTATAACCCAGATAGCATTATTGCCTTTGGATGTTTTAGGAAGTCCAGTGACAAAGTCCATAGTGATGTTTTCCCATTTTCATTCTGGTATGGTTAATGCTTGTAACATCCACTTAGACTTCTGTCTCTCAGCTTTAACTTACTGACAAACCAAACATCGAGAGACATATTCAGCAACATCTCTTTTCATTCCATCCCACCAGAAGTACTGCTTCAGGTCCCTATACATCTTCGGGCTTCCATGGTGGATAGAGAATGAAGAAATATGAGATTCATCCAATATTTCCTTCTTTAATTCTGGTATTTGAGGAACACAAACCTGATTCTTGAACCTTATTATTTCATCACAATCAATCTGGAATTTAGGAACATTTCTCACCTTCTTTTGTAACTCTACATCTTCTTTCTATGCCTCTTTAATCTTCACATGTATTGATGGTTGAACATTCATTTCAGAAAGATAATATTTTTACCCTTCCATTATAATTCCAAGATCCATCCTTTGTAAATCTATAAATATTGGATCTTTTGTGATCCTCATCATGGATAAGCTAGCATGGTCTTGTCGACTTAATGTGTCTGCCACCTTGTTTTCTTTCTCATGGCGGTAATGAATTGAGCAGTCATAATCCTTAACCAGCCCCAACCATCTTCTTTGGCGCATATTCAGCTCCTTTTGTGTGAAAATATAATTAAACTTTTATGATCAGTATAAATATCACACCTTTCACCATAAATATAATGCCTCCAAATATTTAATGCAAATATTACCACAGCTAATTTCAAATCATGAGTTGGGTAATTTTGCTCATGGGTTTTTAAATTTCATGAGGCATAAGCTATCACCATATCATTTTTCATGAGAACACACCCCAATCCATTCTGGGATACATCACTGTAGATCACAAACCTTTCTCCACAAAAGGCAGTGTGAGCATAGGTGCACTGGATAACCTTCTTTTTAACTCCTTGAAATTCTCTTCACACTCCTTCATCCAAACAAAATTAACTCATTTTTGAGTCAACCTGGTCAGTGGATTAGATAATCATGAAGCATATTTCACAAAACGTCGATAATATCCATCCAAACAAAGAAAACTTTGGATATCAGTTATTGTTGTTGGTCCCGACCATCTTTTTATAACCTCTGTTTTTGTTGGATCCATAGATATCCCCTCTTTTCAGATTATGTGACCCAAAAATGAAACTTTTTGAAGCCAAAATTCACACTTGATAAATTTGTCATAAATATTCTCCTTTCTTAGGGTCTTTAATACAATTCTCAAGTGATCTTCATGTTATTCCTTGCTCTTTGAATATAGAAGAATATCGTCTATAAAGACTACCACAAACTGATCAAGATACTCTCTAAAGACTCTATTCATTAGATCCATGAATATGGCAGGGGAATTAGTAAGACCAAATGGCATCACTATAAATTCATAGTGTTCAAACCTTGTACGGAAAGCCATATTTGGTATATCCTCCCTTTTGACCCATAATTGATGATACCCTGAACAAAGATCAATCTTGGAAAAGTATTGAGCTCCGCGTAGTTGGTCAAATAAGTCATCAATGCGTGGGAGAGGATATTTTTCTTGATAGTGATCTTTTCAAATTCTCGATAATTAATGCAGAGTCTCATTGATCCATCTTTCTTCTTAAAAAACAGAACAGGTGCTCCCCAAGGTGATGCACAAGGCTATATGAATCCCTTATCAATCTTATCTTGGAGTTACTTCTTCGATTACTGCAACTCAATTGGGGCCATTTTATAAGGTGTCTTTGAAATGGGCATAGCACCTAGTATGAGTTCTATTAAAAACTCAACTTCACGATTTAGTGGAAGACCTAGAAATTCCTTTGTAAATACATCATCAAACTCTCATACAATGGGAATATTCTTAATCGTCAGTTTCTCTCTAACCATTTGAGATAAATAACCTTCATTTATTTGAATCAAGACCCATAAGATGGAAGAAACATCCACTAGAAGGTTATATTCATCCTTGCATCGATATATGATCATAGATTGATCAGGAATATGAAATATGACTTCCCTTCTTTGGAAATCGATATGAGCTCCATATAGGGAAAGCCAATCCATGCCAAGAATCACATAAAATTCCACTATAGGAAGGATCACAAGACTTTCATGAATCAATTTCCCACAAACTTCAATTGGAGAAGAATTATAAGCTTTTGATGCAACCGTTGTGCCATTATGAGTTGTCATAGCTAACTCAAAAGCTAATTATTTATCTAGTACGGTGATACCCTTTGAAAATTCTTCATAAATAAATGATTAGGTGGATCCATAATCAAATAAAACATTTTCTACTTTAGAGTGGATGGTAATTGTACCTTTCACCACTTCATTATCGTACTCCACATCATTGATAGAAATTGCATGTGACGTTCCTTTGTCTTTGGATTTAAGAGTTTGTTGATGTCGATCATCATCAAAAACCTTTGGATTAGGGAATTGATTAGCATAATTCTCCATTTCCTTTCACTTGTAACATTAAAGTGTAGGAGGTGCATTCTATGTAGCCTTTTCTTTGTTCGCATCACTAGACATATTTTTTCCATCATTGCGGTATTCAAATGCCTGATAAACTTCTTTTCCACATTTGAAACATTTACTTGTCCCTTTAAGACAATTCCCTCCATGTATCTTTCCACACTTTGAGCATAATGGAAAACTCATCTTCTTTTCAGTGTGGTCTTTAGATTTCCCATTGAATTCCATTTTCTTCTTCTTATCAAACCCATATGACTGATGGGTAACTCCAATCTCTATCTCACCCTTGAGAGATCATCAAACAATTTCCTCATAGCTATTAAAGTCCCTTATGGATAACTCCCTTCAAAGACTTGGTTTTAAGCCACTAAATAATCGATCGATCTTACTCTCAGGTTGGATAATAATTCCAAAATTATACCTTGCAAGTCTTGTAAAATTTTCTTCATAGGTACCAACAGATTCATCATCCTTTTTCTTTAGTTCAAGAAACTTATTCTCCATCTTTGTTCGAATAATACGAGGGAAGTACTTATTGAAAAATATGTTCTTGAACTCGTCCCATTCCATGGACTCAATTTCGTATCTTTGCCTTGTATTATTGATAAGATTCCACCATTGATCAGCTTCACCTTACAAATGATATACTATTAAGATGGCTTTATCATATTCAGAACATTAAAGAACTTAAAATATCTTTTCAGTGGTACTGATCTGTTATTCAGCCACTAGTGGATGAGTAGACCTGCTGAATGAGGGTGGATGCTGCCTCATGAAGGATTCAACAATATGTTGCCCCTTCCTTTGCTTGTTTGGAAGTATGGCATGATTCATATCTTGAGAAAATTGTGTGTGCATGGCTACAATATTTTTTATTCCAGCTCCCATAATGTTTGGTTCCTCATGGGGACAATCATTGCATTGCCCGTCACATTCGGTAGTAACATGGTTCCTTCAGGTTCCATCCATTGACTTAAACCAATAAGCATAGTGTGAGAAACACTAATCATAATAGAAAAACCACATAATCAAGAATAAAATTTCACACTTTAGGTCTTATCATAGGTTATTCATAGACATTTCTAAAACACTAATATTATGTTCTATGCTTAGACATATCCTTAGGGTTCTTACTAAGGCTTTCACGTCCCAGTTTCTAAAGGTTCACTATACCGTTCCTCTGATACCAACTATAATGACTCATAATTTACATACATTGTTATTACTTCAGAATTGAAGCATACTTATTACAACATATAACAAAACCATGATAGGAACATATTGGTATAGTGTCTTTAGAAACTGGGAAACATAAACAACTGGTTCATAAAGCATCTACATTGTCTCCCATTTATTTCATCATATCTACAGTCCCTTTTGGCATATCCTACTTAATACCCTTCTTCCTGACCTGGGGAAAAGAAAACATACATAAGGGTGAGCTCAAATTCTCAGTAAGGGTAAACAAAGTAAATATCAATCATATCATATTATAAGAACATAAAATTTTGAAAATATTAACCTATAAAAGATATCATAATATCATAACATGGGATAATTAAAAGTAGTGAAATGTAATACCAATAATCATAACAGAAAACATGAAACTTTGTGGCATACACACATAATCATAGAAAATCATTTCATATTACTCAAGACTCATTTCCAAGACTATCATAGCGGACAACGTCCATTTCTGAACCGAGTCCACTCCTCGTTCCAGTCCTGTATCACTAAACCGGTTTAACTTGCTGTTCCGGCCATGTCTATCTCATGAGATATAAATCTTTACCTAATGAATTAGAGGTAGATATAGGTCTCACCCATCTCATAATGAAACCATTCTTATTTGTGCCACAAAATCAAAAATCATATATCATATCATAACCTATGTAATAAAAATGGGATTATTAAACATCATGCCATCATAACATAATCCATATAAGATAAAAGGACTTCATAAAAATAATTCCATCATAACATAATCAAATCAATGTAAAATTTGGGATAGAAACAGAACCCTGTATTATCTTAGATTGAAAATAATTTTGATAAAACACTTGAACTCCATTCTTGAGGAAAATATCCTTTCTACTTCAAAAACATTTTTCCTTTTTTAACATGTCATACAATTTTAAAATAAAAGAAGTTAATTAAAAATAAACATGAAAAATTTTAAAGTAAGATTCATGGAAATAATGTTCTATGAAATCATAAAAATCCATTATTTTCATATAAGTTAAAAAAGCATTCTTCTTGTACTTTGGCTGGAAAAGTCAAAAATTATCTCGTACTGAAAACGAAAAAATATTCCTTTCATATCTTATACTAAAATTCACCAATAGGTAAAATTGGATTTACAAAATTGTAGGAGGATAGAAATAATTATACATATTGAGGAAACATGGATGTGGATGATAAATATGTCCCAGTAAATTTGGAAGTATAAATAATCTCGGATAAAATGAGATTGTGAGATTTTACCTTACCTTTGGTATGATATGCTTTGTACGTATCCAAACCTATTATATAATGATTTAAATAATGCCATTGATTTATTCCAGAATCATTCTCATTGTTATGATATCATATATGGTCATATTCTTATCTTCTTATTAGTAATATTTCAATTCTACTTGTTATTCGGGTGTTCATTTCTTTATGTTCTTATGCATGTTTTGTCGAATAAATTCTTATTCCTCTTTTTAGGTTATAGATACATCATTTTCATAATGGTATTAGTGTAATATATATCATATTTATTCATTTAATTCAATTATATAATCATTATTCAATGAATATCATGTAGAACGATTCGCATCACATCATGGAGACAGTAGGCCATACGTGTGCACAAGAGATGATATCATTCTTTTGATATTAAAATCATATTTAATTGGATGTTATATCATATATAAAGAATCATAATAATTTTATATTTATTATTTATATCATTTATACTCATTATCATAACCATCCAAATGATGAAATGTTTGAATAACAAACTATACCACGACGTGGAGACAGTAAGCCGTATGTACGCACGTGTGGTGACTTTTTCATTCATAGGATGGATAAAATAACTAATATGGTTTTACCATTTTTATAATAACATTATAGTATATAGAAGATACTTGAGTTATGATTTTATAATGGAAACAACAAAGAAGGATGAAGTGGAAGAATAATGGAACTTGAAATAGGTGGTGAGATATTTACCTCTTCCTCAGGTTCTTCATTTTGATTTGATCAAAAGGGCTCTTTAGGTTGGCTTTATGACTAAATTAAGGCCTCTAGGATTAAGGGAGGATATTTGGGATGGTATTGGGGCAGTTTTTGGCCGATCCAAATGGATTTGGAGGTGTGAATTAGAGAGAAGGGGGAGTGTCCTTTTATAAGAGGGATGAGAGGCACCTTAGGAAAAACTTAAAATATTATTTTATAATAAATTAATATTCGGTTTATAATGGCTCCAAAGTGACTTATTTAGAGGATAGGGTGGTAATGGGTTGAAATACTCTCAAATAATAGGTTTTATACAAGTTTAGGTTAACATTTTAACCTTATCATTTAGATTTAACTCTAAGTTAAATAATTTAACTTTTACTGTGTCTTCTTGTATTCTTACACTGTATGGTTAATAAACTTACTATAAACTACCAATAAAACCCAATTGGTTCATTAATTACATATATATTATTATATAAGTCTTTTTACTGAACCTTATATTTTTAGGAAAATAATATCAATTAATAATTTAATATTTTTTTTAAAAACTCTTTTATGTCAATTTTGACACTATTTGGTATTTTGTTTTTTATAAATTCATAACAGTGTTATACTTCAAAAAAATCATATAACCAACCCTAATATTTTATATTAACCTAGAAAATTAGTTTAATTCATAAAAAGTCTCAAATTACATTTATTTGGGTATTTATAATATCAATTATGTTAATATTTCATTAATATGGTAATTACTGCATCATCATTGTGTCGTAAATAAATTAATTTATTTAATGTCTAAAAATTATAAATAAAATACCATTATGTAGTAAATATTTTTATATTTCTAATAAATATTTATAGTCTAATTTATTTTATATATAACCCTATATTAAAAATGTTTTACCTATTAATCTTTGATTCAAACTCTTTTAACTCTTCTTTGAATTAAATAATAATAAATTTCTTAATCTAATCCATGTTGACCTAAATGGTCATATTTTATTCCTAAGGTTGTTTTTGGTCAAATTACACTTATCCAATAGAATTAGGACACATTTTAGGGTAATAATAATATCATTTTTACCCTTAATTACCCTATTTACTTTTAACCGTGATAAATAAAAGTAAAAAGTTACTATTCGCCAAAAAAATATTTTTATCTTATTGAACCACATTTTACTTACTAATATCAACTGTGTCTCTCAGATTTTTGAAATTCCACTCACTGAAGTGGTAAAATTAAGTTTTATGTAAATTTTCAAATTCTTCTAGGAGGTTGGTTAAAGACGGTAAAAAGTTCAATAAAATTTTTATATGTCTAAAATTATTATAAAATGACTCCAATGAATTAAATTGAATATATATAGGTATTGTGTATCTATTTTAACCTAAAATAAATTTAAATAAAATAAATAATTATTTAAATAAAAATTCGGTTTTAAACTATAACTCAGTGTTTTTCACTATTCATCAAAAATTGAAAGTTTTCAGAAAAATACCAAAAATTCACCATAAGATAATTTCGATATTCCAAATCTAAAAATGATGTCCATTTTGAAAGATAAAATTTATAAAATTTCAAAAAGTGGGTATAAATATTCATAATGGCTAGTTTATATAATATTTTAATAATATATCGTTGTTTAGTGAAACCCGATATTATGTATAATGCAAGCTATTAAGGAAGGTTGATCTTTCGTGTAACGCAAGCCAAGACATTGTTTTTTGTAGTGTAATATTTCATTGGTGTTGCGTATAACATAATACATAAAAACAAAATATTTCTCATAAAATCTAAGGTCGTTACACCTTTTGCCTAAGGTAAGGCTTCTAACAGGAATGGAGGGATGTAGGGAGCTTAATTGGGTAGAGGTTTGATGAGACAAGTGGCTTGATAAGTGTAAGGAATGGGTTAGAAGTGATGGATTTTTATAAGGGGGAGGAGGGGCTCTTTAGGAAAGTGTGAAAATATTATTTTATTATATAATGATTTTTGGTTTATAAATGTCCAAAACTTAGTAAAGTCGAATATACAATGAATCATGGTCTAAGTAAAATCATTCAATAATAATTGGATAGGTTTTTGATATTATTTTAATCTTTATAATCTTATTTATTTAAATAATTTATTAATGAGTTAAACACTACATCATTATTGTGTCATAAATAATTTAATTTATTAAATGTCTAAAATTTATAATAAAAATACCATAATGTGGGAAATATTTTTAGCTTTCTAACGAATATTTATAGTCAAATATATCAATTATATTACCCCACATTAAAATTGTTTTCACAAAACAATACATGTTTATGATATTTTTATTTTTACTTTAAATAAAAAGTTATTAATATCATTATCTAACCCAAGTGGCTTTAAAAGGACAAAAGTATCACCCAAGGATTTTATTGGTCATAAATTACTCATAAAATAAGGTTAGGACAAGTTTTAAGGTAATTTTATATTATTGTAATATTATTTTTACCTTGAATTGGCCCATTTACCTTTAACCGCGGTAAAAAAAGTCAAAAGTTATTATTCACCAAAAAATATTTTCATCTTATTGAACCAAATTTTTACTTACTAATAAAAATCATGTATGTTGTATTTTCAAAATTCAATTCACAGAAGTGGTAAAATTTGTTTTAAATGAAGAAGTCATATTTTTCACTACTACTCAGTGTTTTCACTATTCATCAAAAATTGATGTTTTTCAGAAAAATATCAAAAATTCAGCCTAATCTATATTTTAAATTTCAAATTAAATTTTTTTTTCTATTTTACCAAAATCAATATATATAATTTTCATTAATTAATTTAAAATTAATTCTTGTTGACAAAACAAAAAGTGTGTTTTTAAAAAATAATAACTATTAAAAGATTGACACCTGTTTATGTGCAATTTTAAAGTGAAATTACGTCCAATGACCAACATTGGATTAAATGGTAAAAATATGATCTAATTAAAATTTAAAACCAATTATAAAGATAATCTAACGATATAAATAAATTAGATTAAAGGGCAATTTTAAATTAAAATACAGTATTTTCACTCTTCATTAAAAATGAATTTTATTAGAAAATACCAAAAATTTACTCAAAGCAAATTATGTTGTCCCTATTCTAAAGAAAAATTTTATTCTGTCAAAAATAACAAATAAAAGTGACCAAAACTAGATTTAAATAGGGTTCACCATCAAAAGATGGTAAATCGACCTTTTAATGAATATTAGAGTATTTATGCTTAAAATTGGATTCTTTCTTATTTTAAGCCTCTAAAATTTATTCTGTAAATGTAAAAACCTTTAAAAAACATGTATATTCATATTATAGTAAGTTATGTCCATTTCCTCCAATACAACATCAAGGTGTTAACTAGCATTTAAAATAATATTATATTATTATTTTTCAATATGACTCTGCATTGTATGCAACATAAGATTTCAAAGAAACCTGTTGTTGCGTATCGGGTGCGCCATCAAACATAGCATCCCCTTTAAGGTAAAATTAATATTTAATTACCAAATTTTAATAAATATGAAAATGTAATATACTTTATTTACTTGGGATTTTACATCCTTCCCCCCTTTTGGGAATTGCGTCCTCGCAATTTTAAAATTGGGCTTGGAAACTTCATTGAAAGTCCCATATCATAAAAAGAGTCAATAAAAATATCACTTTAAAATAAAGGAAGAGAAGTACAAAGGACACCTGAGACAATATATACTAATATTCCATGAAAACATGTATATTGAAGAGAAACTAATTCTCATAGATTAATAGAGAGTGAAAGAGAACTTGATCGTGGAAGGTTAACCACCACAATATCATAAATTTGTGGTTGGGAAAAAGTTAGATGATAAAAGAGAGGTCAAAAAAAAATTTCTTCAAGATCCGTTTCATAGAGTTGAATAATTTTATTAATAACTAGACTAATATTGAAAGGAAATATACTTACACATCATGTTGATTATCATCCTTTAATAATATTCTACCACAAACTCATCTTTTCTCCAAACAGTAAGTATTCAAGATGACTTGGTCATACCTGAAGTGATAGAATAAACATCTAGTGTATCACATAATGTAAAAAAGAGTAACTATATATTTCTCCTATCTTTGTAAATCAACCAAAACCAAAATTGGTTAGTACAAGATCAGATAATCCCCAAAAGGATAATCCTTTATAAAAATAAATACTACTCTTAATCTCCAAAATTCAAAAACAAAAGAACCCAAAGTTCAAGAAATACCATTCAATATACAATTATCCTTAAAATTATTCAATGTAATGAAAACTAATATTGAAACCCAAAACTCAGAAGGATTTAATTACATAGTCTTCCACAGTAAATTTTAACATTTATCTCCAAAAACATAGACTACTCTTAAAGTCTCATACTGATGTGTAATTAACCTAAACACATATTCTCTATGATAGATTAATCATTTACATAAATAACCCAAATAACCTTATATCTACAATAAAAACATAGATTCTTCCAAACTAATATTTCAACCATTACTCCACAAATTAAATTCCATAGTATTTTATTTTCCTTAAGCATATAGTGTTCCCAAAAGACAGAATGTATTCCAAAATAACCTTTATTACATAATCACCAAATCATTTTTTTATACTGATTATGTCCATTTGATAAAACATAAGATCCCAAATAAACATATTCTTGATCTATAAAATCATTTAACTAAAAATAACTAGTAATACTAACCAGGGATTTCACGTAGTCGAGTAGTAGGTGATAAATCTCAATCGAACTTTGGTTATGGGTTCGATTCCTGCAGCTTTGTTCGACACGACGGGTTGTCACATGGTCTACATGTTTTCCTTTTTCAAAAACTATACAATTTCATAACATTCCAAAAAATGGGACAAATTCTTCATAAATAGCCATAACATATTTTATCCTCAAGTTTATATAATACCTTTCATTTTTCACCCCAAAATGTAATAACCATTTATCATCTCTAAAATAACTATTAATATTTCTAATATTCTAACCATTATGGTTATGTCACTTATGCTTAAATAACACCCTAACCTATAAAGTTATATAAACTGACCTCTGATACCAACTATAAGGACCCGACCTTAAAACATTACATAATCTTGAATTAATGAATAATTCACATTGAGGATATTTGCAAGTTTAGAGTTTTAGATAATTAGGCCATAACTATTACATATCAATTTAAAAATTACAAGTATACACTACTACTCAGTATCCATTTTTTTCCAAAAATAAAAACTCTCAAAAAGAAACATTACTAGTTCCATGTTTTAGACAACATGACTTTTCCTTGATCCCATTATTGACCCTATTCATCTTTAAGTCATGTGGAAAACATTTCAAAAACTTGGGATGATCATAAAAATCTTAATAAGAGTTATAAAATAAGGAAAGGAAACATTAACCCATCAATAAATACAAATCAATGAAACCATACTTTCTGATCATCACATACCTCATGAAATCATATGATTAATGAATAACACATAGAAATCATAAATCATAAAGGTAACTTGTTACATACATAACATACTTACATTATAGTTATCACAGATACATAGGGAGTTACTTTCAAATACCAATCATAGTATATTCTCTAAATATATTAGGAGAAACATTAACTTTTACCTCTGTCACGTTACCCAATTCATTAGAGAGCTATCTCGGGCTCATCAGCCCTTTATTTATCACGAAACAACCTGTATACGTAAACAATTCCCAATAACCATAACATAATCATAACACATAACACAAGAATAAAATAAATAAAACATTTCCACATTTTAATCACAATATGTCAAATTCGGATATTGAAATAAACAATGCTTTATCAAACCATTTTCAAAACCATTTAAAACATTTAATAAATAGATTTTTGAATCAAAGTCTCCCATACCACTATGAAGCATTTAAATGAATTATCATTTGAAAACATTAATGTCCATATAAAAAAATCCTAAAAACCATTTTGAAAACAAGGACATTAATGAGAAATATTTAGAAGAATAAATCTTTAAAAAATTTAAAATGATATTTTAGTTAAAGAGTTTTTAACAAAATGAGAGGTGCTTGAATACAAATAATTGAGGAATAACATTTAATCAGAACTTTATAATATCATGAGATTAAAGGTATTCATGATATAATTATCCAAGGATAGTATATACACCATATAATAGTGAATTGGTGCATAACAACAATGAATTCTCAATGGAATGTAAATTGAGATGAAATCCCTTATAAAGATGATATCCTTAGATTAAAGATAAATAAATTATATAATTATGTGTGAAAAATATATATACACTCAATATAATTTGATATTTAGTGTAAAAAAATCATATTTTATTCACATATATTCATATCACAACATAATCAACAAGTATAAGTTTAACCCAAAGAATTGAAATTGGGTTAAAAAGTTTCCTTACAAAAATTTGACAGCCTAACGGCGTCACTTTAAAATTCAGAAAATGAGTTAATGAGAGAGAAAATGGTATCTCTTAACTTGGACATAAAATTTACAGAAATAAGGATATATAATAACATATCCCAACATAAGTAGATTTAAATTAAGACATAACAAAAAATAAGTATTTTAAAAAGAGGAGGGTTAAAGGTTCCCTTTCTGATTTGGTAACTTACGAAACATAAAACCCATGAAAGAAGGATCATTAGATGATGATGTATATACCCATAAATTAAATTATATTACACAAATAATACAATAATGGGCAGTACATACACCACACAAAAGTAAATAGTGGAATATATAGCATGAATCTCACGGGAATAAAAAGTGAGATGAAAACCCCTTGCCACATTGTAATCAATCGAGTCGTAAGACCAAAATTTAATAACCACAAAATTAATAATAAAATACCATTAATATAAAAATAATCATGATAATATAAATTAAATTTAAGTACACAATACACCACATGAAATAAATAAGTGGAGAACAATAGAAATCTCACAGAATTAAAAGTGAGATAAGAAACCTCTTACCTCGTGTCTGATATGACTCGTTCGTTATTTAATATCCGGAATAATAAACTAAAGTTAATTTATACTTGATTAAAAAAAATTCAAGTTTATTATTCTTTTTATATCACTTATTACCATTTTATAAACATTATTTAATCATTTAAGTTAATAATGGTCATTTTGTTGATATTTGAGTCAAAAATGAACTGCTTATAATTACAAGTTGTTCATGTGGTCAAAGGTCCATTATCTCCAGAATGATATTCATTATTTAGATATAATATATATCATATATATCCAGTATATTTATGTATTTATTATATTACATAACATTTGGAGATAAGAAATGAAACGTATCGTTCAAGGATATGGAAAGCCATACGTACGCATGAACGCTACTTTCATTTGTATTTCATATTTAATGGAATGAAAACATAATGATACATAGGTATATTATAATTATAGTATAATATAATATGATATATATGTTACATTATTTAATTAAATATATCCTTTATACGTTCTATGTATGTCATGAACGAATCATATCACCTTGAGGGGGCGGTAGTCTGCACTTCCTCAAATGAAATTATCGTATTTACACATATTGGAAAGCATAAAGGTATGTTTGTAAATAAAAATTATAGAAGCATAGAGAAAAAATAAACATAATATATATCATATATAAATACAGTGCCATCATAATGGCTACCATAAGAGCTGTTAGGAGAATATTGAACAATCATCATTTCGTGAGGCGTTAGTTTGCTGTCCACAGAAACAGTGTGTTATTTACCCATTAGATGAAAGTGTGTGTAAGTGTGGTTAGAATAATTCTCATAAAACTAACCTAGTATATTTATGATACTGGTTTTTTTATAAAATAAATTAATAAAAATAGTTTAGGGAGTCGAAGAAGTAAAATAAAACAAAGGAACTTAAAAGAATATGTTACCTTTAAATCGGGTAACTCCCTTTGGTTTGAACCAAAAGGGTTTATTGAAGTGACTCCTGAATAATGTAAGGATTCTAGAAGGAATATATGAATGTAGGGAGCTTAATTTGGCAGATTTTGGGTGAGCCAAGGGGCTTGAGAAGTGTGAGGAACGGGTTAGAAGTGAGGGATTTTTTTAAGGGGGTGGGGCTCTTTAGGAAACTGTGAAAATATTATTTTATTATATAATGATTTTATGTTCCTAAATGTCCAAAACTTACTAATTCAAAAGATAAGATGACTCATGGTTGAAATAAAATCATCCAATAATAATTGTACAGGTTTTGGATATTATTTTAATTTTTATAATCTTTTTATTTAAATCATTTATTAATGAGGTAAACATTACATCATTATTGTGTCATAAAAAAATTAATTTATTTAAGGTCTAAAAATTATTAAAAAAAATACCATTATGTAGGAAATATTTTTATATTTATGCTTAATATTTATATTAAAATATATCAATTATATAACCCCACATTAAATGTTTTTTTTTCAAAACAAAACATGTTTATGATATTTTTATTTTTACTTTAAATAAAAAGTTATTAATATAATTATCTTACCCAAGTGACATTAAATGGTCAAAAGTATCACCCAAGGATTTTATTGGTCGCCCATTACTAATACAATAAGGTTAGGACAAGTGATAAGGTAATTTTTTATTATTATAATATTGTTTTTACCTTAAATTACCCAATTTACCTTTAACCTTGGAAAAAAAAGTCAAAAGTAATTATTCACCAAAAACTATTTTCAACTTATTAAACCACATTTTACTTAATAATAACAACCATGTATGTCATATTTTTTAAATTCAATTCACATAAGTTCTAAATTTTCATTAAATGAAAAAGTAATCTTTTTAACTACTACTAAGTGTTTTCACTATTCATTAAAATTTGATCTTTTTTAGAAAAATACCAAAAATTCAGCCTATGCTATATTTGATATTTCTAATTCAAAATAGATGTATATTTTACCAAATTCAATACATAGAAGTTGCATTAATTAATTTAAAATTAATTCTCTTTTTCAAAACAAAAAAGTGTATTTTTAAGAAATAATAACTATTAAAAGATTGACACTTGTTTATGTCCAATTTTAAAGTGAAATTATTTCCAATGACCAAAATTGGATTAAATGGTAAAAATATAATCTAATTACACTTTAAAACCAATTAAAAATATAATCTAGCCGTATAAATAAATTAGATTAAAAGGAATTTTTGAATTAAAATACAGTATTTTTCACTATTCATTAAAAATTAATTTTATCAGAAAAATACCAAAACTTTTCCCAAAGTAAATTTTGATGTCCCGATTCTAAAGAAAAATTTTATTCTGTCAAAAAGAACATATAATAGTGACTAAAACTATATTTAAAGAGGTTTCTCCATCAAAAGTTAGTAAATCGACCTTTTAATGATTATTAGAGTATTTATGCTTAAAATCGGATTATTTATTCTTTTAAGCCTCTAAAATTTATTGGGTAAATGTAAAAACCTTTAAAAAACATGTATATTCATATTATAGTTAGTTTTTTCCATTCCCACTAATACAACGGCTAGGCGTTAACTACCATTTAAAATAATATTATATTATTATTTTTTAGTATGACTCTGCATTGTGTGCAACATAAGATTTCAGAGAAACTCGTTGTTACGTATCGTGTACGCCATCAAACATAGCATCCCCTTTAAAGTAAAATTAATATTTAATTCACAAATTTTAATAAATATGAAAATGTAATATTCTTTATATACATGGGATGTTACATCTACTATGTACACAACCACCCTGGTGGAAGTTCTAATAATAGAACCTCCTACTATCGAAATACTTACAATAATACCACCTAGCTAGTCCTACCCTTACCCCACTAGAATCCTCCTTCAAGTTATCCTCATAAATGAGAGCCTGGTTTACAACATCATGAAACTTATGTAGCCTAAAGGTATTTAATCGTGACTTAATATCACACCCGACCCCATCATAAAAACATATATCCTCCATCGCATCATCTCTCATAATGTTTTAGACCATGTTATATAGTTTAGTGAAGCAGACAGCATAATCAATCAGCATCATACCTCCCTAGTTCAAGAACATAAATTCCACATCTTTCTCATGTATCAGAGTCTCTAGATAGAAATTCTACAAGAACATTTCTTGGAAGTATTTCTAAGCCTTACCATATTCTTTCTCATATTGGACTTAAATATCCTACCAATGCACTTCTATTACTTGAAACATATGTGTTTCCAGCTTGAACCTATTATCTAAAGGGGTATCTAACTAGTCCAGTATCATCTAGAGAGACTCAATCCAGAACTCTCCTACCTAAGGTCCACCCTATCTAGAAAATTTCTAAGAGTGTTGTAGCTGAAACTATCCCTTTATATAAAACATACTCAATGTTACCCACCCAAGTTCTTTCTCCAAAAACTGTATAAAACATTTGAAGTTGTCATGGAACTTATCTTCCCCCTATTACCCAGTTCCAATGAGGGATCTTGTCCCACTACTGGAGGATAATTCTCAGTGATTTCCTCCTATCGCCCAACCAGTAAAAATCATCATTGTGGAATATCTCTATAATTCCAAACATACATCTCAAAACACATAACATATTACTTTTAAAATTATACACAATAGGGGATTTATAACTTACCACAACCAAGTTACCCCGCATCCACTATCCCAATGGAAACAACCACAACACTATCAGGTATCTAATATAAATCTTAAATATCAGAAGCCTAGCTTCCCTATGTGTTCCTAACATGATGCATGTCATATAAATACTTGACTTCCTATAATGATGCATTCATACATAGGATTCATTTTGTATCGTCCCATGAGAAAATGTTTGAAAATAATAACATAACACTACAAGTAGATAGCCCAAGGTGAAATAATGCATAATTGTGACAAAGAATATTAAAATTAGTAACCCCACCCTAGGAACTTGGGTTTTTCCCCACACATGGGACAGTTAATATCATGAATGAGCTCATTTCCAAGGCTCACAGAATCCAAGTATCCTTTCTATCATTATAAAATATTAAGGCAATATAACATAAAAATATTTAATACCACTTTGTAATGTCCCATTCTGGGTGTCACTAAATTGGTTCCTCAAGATAGTGTGATACATGACCTCGAGTGCACCTCCCAAAATAACAATGGTTAATGACTAGTGGTGAGGGTATAATGAAAAAAAAGGAATAATACACCTTCTTTATAAGATTGGAATAATATCATAAATCATAATAAACAACAACATGAAATAATAATACATAACCAATCATCACATAACCAACTCTCGTAATTAGGTAATTACAAAAAGATAATAAAATAATTGTACTATGTCATGACATTCTAATGTACCAAACGAAACCTGAAATAAGACACTACTCATAATCCCTACAATGGGTCCTAACAGCATGTTTGATCCCATCATCCATGCTCCAACCCGTGTCAATCCTCTATCATAGGGTCATTTCTCTCATCCTAAACTACAACCATATGGTTTGCTCAGGTACACTATGATAGACTAAGTAGAATGTGAGTAAAACTTAGTAGGTCACCACCAATGGTTTCAAAAGTAACATCTAATCCACAAATAGTATATGCAGGAATATAGTAAACAATAGACAATATGTACTTAAACTAGGTTTCACTTTTTAACAATATTAAAATTATTCACATTGGTTCTCGGTTGTAATTAATACCCAACCCATCAAACCTGATTCATCCCATGTCGATCATCTTAACCATATGTTATAGGGGTCACATGTAAACATACACATAGCATCATTCCAAGTATTTAAATCGGGATTTATAATTCCATGTCTAACCATCCCAACCATGATATGGAAATCCATGTCCATACCCTTGGATCCTGGATCATCAATGTAGCCTTTCAACCATGCATGCATTGGGTTCCAGGAGAATCAGTCCGTCCCACCCAAAGATGAGGAGCCTTAATAAAAAATCTCACCACACCATAAATCACATTTCCAAGGGTCAACATCAGTGACCTCTTATCAAACAATAATAATGAGGGTGCACCTTTTCATTTCATTCAACATTCCCATAGTCAATTTCTTTCAATATATTTAACTCAATTCCACATCATGGTCATATTACCATTTATTCATAACCACAACCACTTATCATACCATTAGATCATTCTAGCAACACGGATATTCCCCTTTAATCATTTATTATATTTACCCATAATAATCTCTTATCCTAGTTTACATTTCTAAGCTAATCTAGTCAACTCTATATACAAAGACCACATTCTAAGTACATAAAAAAGTTTTTAAATCACATAACCCTCTAAATTTTCATTTTAAAACTCAATTACAATTCTTAAGGGAGCATCACACCCCTTAGGTGGCCTTAGGCTCGATCCAACCATCATCAACTTACCCAATGGGGTCTATGAAAGGTCCAACACCAGATTTAATCACATAATTTATCATTTCCTATCATTGAATAAAATGCTCAACATAATGGAATAAAATTCCAACCACATATGCATGAAATAAAACATCAATACTATGGGAATCATGTATAGACCACTTACCTCAAGCTTGTTGATAAAAACTCACTCAAGCATGGCCCTTGATTCAAGGAAAAACAACCTTAAATTCCTAATATAATATTTCCTTATGAAAAAATGTTTAGGTTATTTAGAAGAATACAAAATAACCCTCCTTGTTTCAACTATAAAATAGAAGAAAATAGAGTCAAAGACTTGCCCAGAGCATTGATTTTCACTAAATGGAACTCCAAGCATTGAAGAATTGAAGGGTATTGATCCTTAGAAAGATTTATAGGAACTTTTTCACACCATATGCTTTTAGAGAAGATAATGGCAGAGAAATTTGGTGAAAATATATATGGTTTGAGAGGGAAATATTGGAGTTTTCACCACTTTTAAGAGGCACATTGTTTGGTTACTTGGTTGGCCAAACTATAAACCAAACATAAATCACTATATATCTAAGAGGGGTCAAGGATGTATGGTTTATCTAGGCCACCCACATGGTTTGAAAAACTGTATAGTGGTCATTCACTCAACTATGTCCAAGAGGTTCCTGAGTTGTATTCTTTCTTATGCCTCCTTTAGCAGTTTTCTAATTATGTACCACCCTCCCAAATGTCTCACGATTATGGGTTGCAGTTAGGACTAACCATGTGCCAACAATGAAACATTAATTGGATTGAAATTTTACCCTATTTGAATGTCCCAAAACCCAAAGGCACTCCTAATACCTTATCTATCCCTAATAGGTATTCCATTGACCATTTTAAAATTAATTTCACCAAATTTAAAAAGCAAACATACCTTGTCAAACATTAGGATCTTACAGGGCTAGTCACCAACTCATGGCCTATTAGAGGTGTGCTTGAGGGGTATTTATCTCCCTTTATCCATTATCGTTCTATTAGGGTTATCTTTAGAGGGAGGGTTCATGGTATTTTTGATTTGGATACCCTAATTTTTGAACATTTTATGGAATTACATCTTCTTTTAAGAGGTTTTTCTTAACTTTATTTAGTGGATACTAAATTTATTCCCCAAATTAACATTAATATGGATGTTATTGTGATGAAATTTTAATGTCTTTCATATTTTAGTGTTATTTATAACTAAATATATACCCATATATACACACATATATATAATGTTTATATATAAATGTGTATGTGTGTCTTTATTAACAAACACATATATATTTATGTATGTATTATAATATATGTAAATAAATATTAATATATAATATATGAAAATATATATATATATATATATATATGTATTAATATATATATAGACACACACATATGTATAAATATAAATATGTGTGTGTGTGTGTGTGAACACACACAGACAAACATATATTATAAATGTATTTAAAAACAATTATATATATGTTTGGATAAAATATGTATCTAAATAAATGTAAATAAAGAGATATGTCATAAAATAAATAATAAATCAACATGGAGTAATGGTAGGGGTATATACATGGATGGTTGGAGGTACGAGGTTTGAATCCAGTCATAGACATGCATAGGTGGCTGAGCAGGGGTGGGAGAGAACTGATAAAGGTAGGTGTGGGTGAGTGAGAGGGTGACTGTTGATAAATCCCTGGTGGGAATCTTGATTGAATAGGGGTAGGAGTGGGTGATTGATGATAAGGGGATGGGTCATGGGTGGGAAGTGTTAAAAATATTATTATTACCGATAAACAACAGTTTTATTAGTAATTTTTTTAGCACTGGTAGAACTAGAATAGATACAGTCACCCTTTATGAGTGATTTTTCTATAATTGATGAAAGTGTCTGACTTTAAAAGGCAGTTACAACATCATCACTTTTTTATCACTGATAAAATTCATTTCTAGCACTGATAAAATTCCAATTTGTTATAGTGATTATCTATATTTATGAAACTCTAATAGACCGTTATATTCCTTTCTATAAAACACTTGTTCATTGGGGAGTGAATATATCTTCATGTACCCTAATCACATTTGACATAAAAAAATTGGAATCATAATTTGAATATGCTAGAATATTGTCTTCTAGAAATATTTATTTCAAATTATTAGGAAATTCCATGAAACCCCTTTCACTACATTAAATCCTTACTTTCAAGTTAAGAAATATCAACACCTTGAATAAAAATATAAAGTTGATATGACTTGAATACAATAGTTTTTATCACACCATATAGTCATTAAATTTTTGGTATTTTATCAATGGTTTCTATTTTGATAAAATGAATTTTTTCCAATATTTAATCTGATTTCAAAATTAAAAAATATTTATCATAATGAAATATTTAATCTCATTCTATTTCACAATTTAAATCCAAGGACTATAATTCAGATTAAAACCATTTAAAATTAAACCATATTTTATTTCTCTAAATACTAGGTTTCTCATATTCAAACACATTTCACATTAATTGTAAAATAATTGTTTTTTTTGCAACATATTTTTAGAGAAATATAATAAATAACTATAGGAAAATAATTTTTTGTGATGGGTTAATTCTATTAGAAAAAATATACATCTCAAATAGTAGCTTTGAGGAAAATATTTGTGATGAATTTCTAATCTACCACTAAAAAAGCATTAGTGTCGATCTATTATGATGGATTATTAATCCATTACAAATAATTTTGGCACGCTTGTGTGAACTATATCATAGAAATTTTATTTGTGATGGTGTAACATATTACCATTTTAATATATTGTTAATTCTGATGGATTTTAAATACATCATAATTACGTTATCAATTATAAATATTAAAAAAGAAATTACTTTTTACAATGGACTATATCCATGAAAAATACTTTTTAAAATTTTTGGAATAAGTTAAAAAGAATATGAACATTTCAAATTGCAATCCCATATGTTGTAATTTTTATAAAAAAAATTAATAAGTAAACTATGATGACACTTATTTGTGAAGGATAGGGTATTTGGGTCAAATATTGATCATAATAATTAAATTTCCTTACAAATGTATGTGATAAAAAAATCCCCACATTAAAAAAAATTAGATTATTAGTGATGGTATTCATTTCATGGTGATTTTCTATCTCGGAAATTTATATTAGAAATAAAAACATGCATGACTCATTATACTCACAATTTCATTTTTATTCTCTCTCTTTATCTTAAAAATGGATCTTTTTATGCATATCTAATATTTGGGATCCAAATTCATTCATTTTTTATGCATTCAAGATATATTTTTCTAAACATTCATTTTCAATTGTTATTAGTAATTCTAATTTTTTATTAGATAATTAGTTAAGTTTTTTTTAATTAGATAGATTTTAATAATTTAATTAATTGTTTTTCTTAATTCCAAGTTTTTTGGAGTTTGTTTAATTTTTTAAAGTAACCCCCCCCCATTCAAGCCATAAACATCACACTATAGCCCACCCACAGTAAACTGGTTAATGAGCATCAAGTCGCATTGTTCATCTTGTGGTTGAAGTTATCTAAAACATTCCCTCTCTATGTTCCCCAACAACATTGATGAACCTAAAAAATGGATGTGAAATTATAATGAATAGCCACAACGAGCAGGAATTGAACCCCCTTCCTTGAGAAAATAAGTAAACGACCCTAATAAATAATTATTTAATGTTATTGAAATTATATTAACACTTAATAAATAGTAATTTAAGAAAACTAATAAAATATTAAAATAATTATTAAAAATCAGTAAAATAATAAAAAAATCATAGACACTAATAAAAATAATAAATAAATAATATTTATAAATTAGTAAATTAAAAATATATATAATAATTAATAAAAATTTGTTAACTAATAAAAATAATATGTATTTTTATAAATTATAAAATTATTTAAAAAATTAAAAGTATTTATTTAGTTAAAAAAATTACATAGTACTAATTTAAAATTAATTATATAATAAAATAGAAAATAATTTTAAAATTAGTTTATATAATTCTAAAAGAAATTATAGGATAAAAAATATGAAACTACGAAACTAATTAACTCTAATTATATAAATTAATAAGTAATAAATATTATAATAAATTATTATAAATGAAAAAAAATTCAAAAAAAATGGTATGGTTATAAATATAATATAATTTTTAAAAATTATTAAAATGATGAAATATTTTAAGGTATTCATTTAGTTTAAAAAATTATTTTAAATTTAATATTTATTTAAAAATATAAGTAATACTTTTTTATTACAAACTTATTATTATTATTTTATATTATAATAATCAAAAAATAGAAAATGGTGATTTATTATGAGATTGTGATTGGATAAGTCTTTATAAAAATTCATACTATTAAGGTATAAATATTATTTTTCTAGGGTGTAGAAGCATTTATTAAATTTATATCATTAAATAAATAATTTATTACAGAAGTTAGAATTAAGTGACTTTGTAAGAATTGTGATCTCATGAGATTTGAACCTTTTTATATCGTTTGACTTTATAAATTACATTTTGGTTTTTTGTCAAATTATGTTTTTTTGTATCATTATAGTGAATAGAATTATGATAAAAATATAATTTTTTTGTTCATGTTCCATCCCAATTTTAGACGTTAATTCCTAAGATTATTGGACCATCTCTTCAACAAACTAAAATTAAAAATGATGATTCAAATTCTTAATCAAGACTATCTCAATTTTATGATTTTTTGAAATCTACCTAGGAGTCCTTATATCAGGGATGAAAGATAAGGAAAATTAGAATTTATTACAATATTTATGGATCCTAAATAAAATTTTATAATGTATAATAGTTTTTTTAATCAGATACATTGTTAGATTAATTATTTTTTACATGGGAGAATATACTTCCAATAAATTTCTAATAAATTAGAAAAATTGGTCTATAATTTGGGTTTTGGTTTTTAGATGATTCATGCATATTTAAATGATTGCATCTTATACTATTATGATTTTGAATATTTAATTAATTTTATAACATGTGGAAGATTAATGTACATAGACATTCAAAATGGAAAATCCCTACTTTTTCTTATAAGTTATTTTTTTCATTTTTCGATAACTCCTAGATTACAACAATAGTTTCAATCTCATAACACAATTTCATTCAAGACCTGGAATCATTCCAATATTAAAAAAAATCAATGTTAAATCATACTTTTAATGGATATTAGTGGAAACACTTTGATCATTTACATCCATTTTTTACTTGAGAACCTCATAATGTATGGTCGGGTCTTTCAATATATGGTTTTTGTACGTTTCGTTCTTACAGTATTTCATATTCTTATTATAGTATTTTCATAACATTATATTGATTACCTTCTTACATGTTGATGAAAGAAAAATATATATATTTATATATATATAAATATATATATTTGGTGTTGTTAATTTTAGGTCATCTAAATAAAAATATCAATGTTTATTTGAAACCAATAATTAATTAGTTTAATTTATTTTAGGGTAACAGTATGACTATATATGACGTTGTTTCAAAACAATTACACCATGAGTAGAATTATTACAAACAATCAGTGTCTTTATAGAATTTAGTATGATATCTAGATATATTTCACATGATCCTAAATCTTGTATGTGCCTTATAGGTGACAGGGAAGTGTTTATGCTTATCAATGAAAACAAATCCTATTTTTAAACTTTTATCAAATATTTATTCATGTCGATCATCATTCTAGAACAAATAAAAACAAATTTATGAAATGTATAATTGAAATACATTGAACTCCAATAATTCTCTCATGTATTCATGATATTTGTGTTGAAACATGATACTATATTACATTTATTTATTTATAATAAGATATTGTTATATATTTATCTAAATTAGAGAAAATATTTCCACCATCCTTACTCAATTCAATAGAACATATAATATTACATTTTTTGTATGAATAAAAATGTGGAGGGATGATATAGTTTTGGTGAATGTTCCCATTTAAAATATTTATATAGAAATTAAAGAGAAAAATTGTAACAAATCATCTGTTAAAGGGTTAATTTCATAGGCATACTTGGAAAAGGAAAATTCAAACTTCTTATCTTATTATTTTCAATTTTAATATTCCTAAAAACATAATTGAATGGTCCACAATGAAGGAAATATATATAATGACACAAAAAATTATCAGTATTTAATCAATAAAAATTTGGATTTGGTGTTGAACAAGATTGATGGATTTCAGATAAAGAACAACATAGATATCATACATATATTCTACTCAATTGTTAATAAATTTTAGGATTCATATAGTAAGTATTACTATTTATTATTTTATTTAATATTTTTTATAAAAGTAAAATATTATTATTATCATTTTTAAGATTGTATAATGCTTGTATCAAAAATAAAGCCACATAAATTATCCTAGCTTCTCTTGAAGAATTTAAACAATGTAATTTTTTTGTTATGGATTAAAAGACTAGTAATTGAAATTTATTTATGACCATACATCTGAAATCAATGTGTTATTTATTATAATAATAATCAGTTTAAACTTTTTTAGGCATTAATACATGGAAATAGAATTTATAGTTGATTATGTACACTGAGTATTCTACCATCTAAATTGGAAAAATATTATAATGCTCATGTCATTAATGGATTTTTGTTTTATTCATTCACATGTGGTGATCAAAAAATAATGAATGTCAATATTAGTTTAAAAAGAACCCATAAAAAAGAAAAATGAGATTTAATTTAATAGAATCCTTGATGAAATAATTATCTAGTCGATGAAAAATTATATCACATTTCTTAAATTTCATTGGTTTGATGCTGATCAAGAGTTTTGTGTTCATCCACACCATGGAGTAGCTGAAATTAAGTATAGAAGTAATCTTGTGTACAACAAGCACATTAAGTTTATTGTGAAAATTATTATCCTTTTACAAGAGATTTAAAAGATTATTGGAGTTTAATATAAATGTAATCTCATAATAATCTATTAATTTAAAATGAAAATGGTTCTTTAAAGGTGATAAATATTAAAAAAATTGAAGATACATTTTTGAATATATCTCTTACTTAAAGAGATAATAATATTAGTGATAATTGTAGATCATGGTGTTTCATTTGTTGTCAATAAGGATTCAAGTGTCAATAATTTTCCATTATGTGTATGAAAAGGTGATGATGGAAGTTGTGCCGATGATTGAAGTAGTGATGCTTAAAGTGATGTTAGTAAATCAGTGAAGATCCCACTTTGATTATGGAATAAGATTGTGAACTAAATATGACAATTGTAGAATTGGTCTTAAGTTCCAAGACTTGTATGAAGGTGATACATTGCTATAAAACTTTAATAAGTACATGGAATACTCAATTTCATGAAGAAATAAGTAAAGATCCATCTATAATCACTATGTGGATGAAGTGTTGAAGATCCATCCATTGAGTCTAAATGGATGATGTTTAAAATATCAGATGATTGTTTGAGCTAGTCCTCAAAGTACAAGATATGTGTTAATGGAGAACACATCCCTCGCAACATGGAGAAGCCATGCATTATGACTTAATGCGTGAGAAATGAAGAAAGGGTCCATGCATCATCCATGATTGTATCAAAGTAATGTATTGAAGATCATTGGGATTCATGATCTTAAGAAAAGAGTGATGATGTTTTAGATAAGATCTTGCGAATTCCCATTCCAAAAAGAATAGAAGAAGAAGAAGAGAAGAAGGTTGACGGTTTGGAATTCTAGAGATAATGAAGAAGGGTCTTGGTATTAAATATGGCATATCATCTTGGTTATACTTTGTTTTCTAAGGAAGTATATTTGTTGTGTGCCTATACCAAACAAATTGGGCCAACCATGGAGGCCAACCAAGGTCCTCATCCTCAAGAACAAGTGGTATCCGAAGGGTGGGTCGTGTATAAGAATGCAAGAGCATGTACGGTGATCAACCCGTGCGCGCAAGGATGCATAGTCGGTTCTAGGAGCGCACCCGAGGAGGCAAGAGTGGGCGCAGAAGTGTACCAGTAGAACAACAGAGAGGGGGAAGATATTTCAGAGCCAAGGATTCCACGACATTATATTTAAAGAAGCCATAAACCACTGAATTTTTTGATATGGGATGGATTTTTAACCTGTGGAAGCAATCGTCGTTGTTCATCTAGTCTCGTGACATGTCTGAGTTGCACACTCCATCTTGCATCCTATGATATAATCATGGTTGTCTGTGATCAATCTGAGCTGATTCAACAGTTGTGGTGTCGTCTTAAAACTCTGACTGCATGTAGGGCCACTCGACACCACTGCTCACCATCGCCACTAATAATCCACCGAGATCAAGCTCTCAGGCACCATTAAAGATCAAATTTAGTGCATGGTGATTGTCTAGAAGAACCAAACTCATGAATGCATTAAACTTTGCATGCATGCATCAGGATAAAGTGTTTAGACGAGGCCAAGGAAACGTGAAGCTTCCGAGGCTAGGAATAAAACTCTGCGATCGATCTTTTATGGTGTAGATGATTTTCATGCATTTGAAAATGCTTGCACGTGAGGATAAAACTATGGAGAAGAATGACCTCGTTCAATGGAAACAATTGAGATATGAGCCATGTCTTGATTCAGTGTGTGAATAATTTAAATCTGGATATCTTGGGATTTCAAAGAATTCAACCCCACGGATCTCAATGCGTAGATACACAGTGATTCTTGCCTATAAATAAAGATCCCTCGGCCGAGGCTCAGCTATTGAAAACATTGACAAAGCTCTCATTTCTAAGAAATAGAGCACTGCGCAACGTGTTTTCGTGCAGCCCAGCTATGTGAAGGAGTTCCACGCTTCCCTTGCATGAATGAGAACTGTGAACCATCTTGTTTTGTGAAAGGGGAGATCCTTACCCTCTGTGTGAAGCTACCCACAAGCACACAATAGGTTCTTTGAACCCTAGTTGTTTCTTCGTGGAAGTAATATTGTGGGTAAACAACTGGTGTTGGTCACCCATGGTCCACCCTTGCGAAGATAGAACCAAGAACCATATTTGGTTCTGTGAAGACGGACCATGTGCACTCCTTGCGCAATGAAGAATACCCCATGTTCCCTCTTATTTGCATGAATAAGAAGAACACCCTTCTGTTAATATATATATATATATATATATATGCTATTGTTTGTTTCAGGGGTTCATTCTTGAAGGAGAAGGAGATCTCATGATGGAAGGAGCTTGTGTGTGCATGCTTTGAACATAAGCACCCATGTGCTTCATTTAAATAAATTTGAGGCCTCGTGCTTTCACAAAGAATAGAGGAGAATGCATTCATAATGCACATGCATACATATGAATGAATTGAGACATACAAGTGTGCAAGAACAATACATACATTGAACACATGCATTTAGATTTGAAAAGGAGCACAAATCAAGAAAGGATTGTGTGTGCACATTTGAAGGAGGAAGAAAGAGGAAGATCGCACAAATGAACTAAACCCATTCATGTTTGAATAAACACACACTTATATTTAACCTAAACTAAATAATAAGTGTGTGTGTGAAAATAACCAAAGACAAAAAGTGTGTGTGATATTAAGTGAGAAAAATAAAGAGAAAGTGTTTTTTTTCTCAAAAGGTTATATCCATTGGGGTTTTCACACAAAAAAGAAAAATATTGTGCATGGATGCATGCATGAACATGCACACATGAAGACACCTAAAAGAAGAATCAAGATTGTGATTGCATGTTTGTATTCAAGAATAAGCACCGAGATATCAAAATACAATATGTACTGGATGCCATGAAATCCATGCATGAAGTGAAGTTGAATCAAGACTGGAGCCAGACTGAATTAAAGAAGATCTTTTATTTGAGTTTACATTATTTGAGAATCCAAGAAGGTAGACAACGCTAGTATTTTTTAGGATTGTTATTTCATTCTTGAAGAGGTTGTGTGCACCATTTTCACACACATAAGTGAGGTTGGGTCTTTATTAGAAGAAGGAATAATTGCCTGAGCATTGGTGAGTTAAGGACTGATCAAATTAAGTGATCAGAATTATTAATCAAGGCTAACAGACCTACCGAAGGATGTTAAAGAATCTTGAAGAGATATACAAGCTAGTTTGATTCAGCAAGCCTGTGTGTAGAGAGTATAAGATCATATACATTGAATCGAGAAAGAACTTAAAGAAGGAATATGATTGTGTGACTCGAGATCTAGAAGACCCCTATGAGATTCAGGGAGGAGAAGAGGTTTTCAGTGGGACTCTAAAGTAGTCCAGTGGACTCTAGTAACATTATGGGATGAAGTATAAAGACCCTCCTATGGGACTCAGGATAGATACAGTGGGACTCTGTATCAACCATTGTAATTGATAATAAGATTATAGTGGAGAATCTATGTTAGGGGGAATAACCAACACATCAAGGAGTAGGTCTTTGAACATAACCTTGTAAATCCTCGTGTTCAGTGCCTTCATATTTACAACATCATATGAGTTAAGGCTGAGAGACACAAGAAGAGTAGATCAAGGATTTAACCATCCATATAAGTTTAATTGAAAATAATCAATTAGTAAAAAGTTTAAAAGTATCACTGATTTACCCTCTCCCCCTCTCAGTGATTTGACACTGATCTGGGCACTTCAATTGGTATCAGAGCAAAGGTCACCTCTAAAAGATCCAAGGGAGTCTTTATGAAGTTCATATTTGATGATATGAGTGAAAAACTTCAAATGGAGATATATACAAAGACTCAAAATAATGTAAAGAAGAAATAATCTAGGAAAATGAAGAAGAATCTTATAGATAATGTAGAGACACCTTCTACTAAAGGTAATCTAAAAGGTAAAACATGTGATAATTCCTTTTATTATTATGACTCTTATGATGAAGCTTATTCAAGCAATGATGATGATAGATCAATTAATGATCTTCAATATGTACTCAAAGATCATCTAAATAAAGTCCCTAGAAAAGTTTCAAGGGATATTGCTGCAAGCATTAGTGCTCTTCAAGATGAAAAATTACAGTTGGAAGAAGAAGCTAATGCCATGGAAGAGGAATCAGCTAAAATGGTTGGAATATCCAACGCTCTCACAAAACCTGTGAAATAAAAGTAAGAAACAATTTATCTTTGCAATGAAATAATTGATGAATTTACTAAAGAATTTCAAGGAAGTATTTATGAGAAGGAATTCTTGGATATTGTGTTTATAGAAGCTTTCCGTGCATTTGAAAAGTTACACAAAGTTTCTATTATTGTCAAATATTCCAAACTAGAAGAAAAAGTTAATAGGGTAAAGGAGATTGACATTTCTTTTCAAGAATTAAAAATAATGCATGAAGAACAAATGATAAATCTGAAGGAGAATTGGGAATGAAAACTGAGATCAGTTGAGGATGATAATAACTCCATCAACATGAAATGTTTTTAATTGGAGGTGATATTGAAGAATCGGCAATCATTCTAAGCTAAAACTTCTCAACCAGCTAGAAGAATAGATGTTTCCACTCAAGTTTTCATTGAGGACAGTTATTCCAAAAGCAGTACTAAATCATCCTTTAATTAAATGGAAACATCCTCTAAGGAAAATTTACTATCCATACCATCTTGTACTCATTTTTTTAAATGTGTTTCCAAAAAAATTGTAGGTTGGAAGAATAATTCTAAAAACGTATGGATGAAAACAGGTGATAATAAACCAAACACTAAGAATTGGGTGGATATGAATAATAATTTTGAAGATGACTCCCCACAGAGAGCACAACACATCAAGAAGGAGACCCAACAATCTCATGTATAATATATCAAGAAGTAAAGATTTGTGGTCCAATGTTGGTGTTGCAACAAGTATGGGCATTGTGCATTAGAATGTTGGTACGATCCTCTAAATGAAAAAGCACAAAGGAAGCCCAACTCAGGGGGGATCAATCTAAATAAAAGAAAGCAACATCCATTGATCCAAAAGAATCTATACACTACAAATAGATTTGGAATTCTTGATAATATTTGTGATGTATGCAATGGAAGTGGTCGCAAGGTTGTTACATTTCCATATCAACATGTATCCAAGGATGATAAAAAAATAATATCATAAATATGGATAAGAAATAATAAGCATCATTGGGAATTAAGAAGAATAATGGTGAAAAATAAAATGCTCACAATAAGATTTTAAGAAGTGAGAGTGAGAAGCCCTTGGACTCTAAATCCAAGAAGTTGAAGGGTGATGGATCCAAAAACACTACAAATAAAAAATTATTCTAATATGGAAAAAAAGTTCATACCATGTATCACTACAAACAAGCCATGGAAATGAATGGAAGCGATCTGAAATTAAAAAAATCAATCCAAGAGAATACATGATTGATTGAAGATAATTTTCCTAATAAAGGTAACGTGAAAGCATTGAAGAATACATGTGGAAGCTCCAGATCAAAAAATGTTATGAAAGAGTGTTTAGTTTTCTGGCCTAATCAATTGCAAATTGGTAGAGAATTATAGAGATATTAATATGAATTAATAGAAAAATCATAGACAAAGGGGAAATAGGTCATTTCACATGAAGGAAAATTAGAATTTCATGAGAGTTTTTTAGCGCAGGATAACCCAAGTGTCTCACAAATAATGTGAGAAAGTTTCAAGAAGGCTGGATGTAACACCCGAGACTTTTATGAGAAATATTTTGTTTTTAAATCATCAAAGGAATCTTTCACTACACACAACACTAGCTTGGCTTGCTTTACACGCAACTGCGGCCTTCCTCGATAGCTTGTGTCGTACGCAATACCGAGTTTCACTAAACAACGATATGCTTTTAAAATATTATTAAAACTAGCCATTATGAATAGTACTAACTAAATTTTGAATTTTGTAACATTTTAATTCAACTTATACATTTTCTAGAATGAGGTATAAAATAAAAATCCGTTTTTTTTTATAAAAGAAATATTTTTCAAAAAATACAGTTTTGTCGCCTTTTGATGGCGCACCCACATTAAATCTAGTTTTTTACATGTTTATAAGTTCAATTTGACAAAATAAAATTCTTATTTTTAATCAGCGTATAAAAATTTACTTTGGATAAATTTTTGATATTTTTCTAATAACTTTCATATTTTGATGAATAGTAAAAATACGCTAATTTTTAATTAAAAACAACTTTTTCATTTAGATAATTTATATGGATAAATTATAATATTGAATGGTTTTAAAGTATAAATATAATATTTTTTTACCATTTAATATAATGTATGTCATTATCATTAATTTCACATTGAATTCATAGGTAAAAACATTTCAATCTTTGGCAATGTTTTAACTTCTAAAACCTGTTTTCTTAACAACAGGATTTATTTTAAATTAATTACTGCAACTTATATGTTTTGAATTTTGAAAAATGGATTCCATATTCAGAATCATAGGTTCCAAATTATGTTAATAGACTACTTTTTATTTTTGGGCATTATGAATAGTAACTATGGTAAGTTTTATTTACCATAGTTAAAGGTAAATCGGGTAATTAAGGGTAAATATAAGATTATAAAATTACCCTAACACCTGACAAAATCATGTTGGATGACTAAAAGTCGACCCATATCACCTAAGGGTCGGATTAGAATCATTTAATGGACTTTGTTCCATTAAAATAATTTAATTATTATTAAAACCAAAGAATGTGACAACATGTCACTTTCTTAAATCTTATAAGTATAATAATTTTAATTTAGTGATAAACTTAATGAAACTTCGAACATGAATAGTCTCCAGAAATCTAATAAAATTATCTACATCAAAGGAATTTATTTAGAATTTTTAGGGATTAAATAATTATCATTAATTATGACACAATAGTGATGTTGAAATTATTTTATTAATTAAAATATCAAATAAATTGTTTTAAAATATTAAAATAAATATTATATGAACTATTTACTGTGATACACTAATTTTCTAGATATATATGAAATTCTATGAATCTATTAAAGCTTTTAGTTCAAACATATCTTCTGTATTCAAATAAATGAATAGTGTCAAAATTGACACTATTGTTATTTTATAAAAATAACATATTATAAAATTGTTTAAAAATCACAAAAATATTTAAAAATTATAAATTAAAATTTATATGGTCTAAAATGTCATAATGTGTCAAATTATGTAAAATTCACAACACATATTTAATTATCTATAATAATTTAAAATTTAGAATATTATTACCACAAATAAAATTAAATTGACAAATAAGGATAAATCAAGTTGATAATGTTTAAAATAAATTCCTAACATGTCTAAATTATATTTGTTGATGATATTACAACCCTATATCATCTAAGATTCGGATATGAGTCATTTTGGAAGTTTTTAAGTGGGTTGGGATTTAATATAAACTAATATTTCTTATATTTCCAAAGGTGCCCCTCTCCTCCCTTATAAAAGGGCACCTCCTCCCTCTCTTCCTCACACCAATTTGAGCCTTCAATCTCAGCCAACCCCTGCCCATTTCACTTCCCCACTTCCTTATAAACCTACTATAGGTACTGGTCTTATCAAAAGACCAACGATAGTACCTTAAGAGAAAGTTTAAAGGAGGCACTTCGAGAAAGTGGTAATACCTTCTACCGTTTTCTTCAAGTTCCATTCTTCTTCTACTCCCTCTTCTTTAGTTGTTTCATTATGAGGTAAAAACATAAGTATCAATCATATACGGATATGTTATTATAAATATGAAATAACCCTATTTCACCTCTTATCCATCCTATGGAAAACAAAATCACCGTGCGTGCGTACGTACGGAATATCGTCTCCACGCCGTGGTGTAATCTATTTTCCACCACCACCTTACTTGGATGGGTATAAGGGTGAAAATAATGAATATATATGATTATTGTAAATTGGTATTGATTTTGAAATAGTATACATACACTCCAATACAAGTCCACGATCATGGGAATGATATCATCGCTCGTGCGTACGTACGGAATACCGTCTCCACGATGTGATGTGATTCGTTCTACATGATCGTCATTGAATAATGATTATATAAATGAATTTAATGAATTAATATGATATATATTACACTAATACCATTCTAGAAATGAGGTATCTATAACCTAAAGAGAAGAATAAGAATTTATTCGACAAACACGCATAAGAACAAAAAGTAATAAACACCCGAATAACAAGTAGTAATGAAATATTACTAATAAGAAGCTAAAAATATGACCATATATGATATCATAACAATAAGTATGATTATGGAATAAGTCAATAACATTATTTAAATCATTATACAGGAGGTTCGGACACTTACGAAGCAAATCAAACTTAAGGTAAGGGAAATATCACAATCTCATTTTTATCCGAGATTGTTTATACTTTGGAATTTACTGGGGTGTATTTTATCATCCACATCCATGTTTCCTCAATATGTAATATTTATATCCTTCTACAATAGTTTATATCCAATTTTACCCTTCGGTGAGTTTTTAGTAAAAGATATGAAAGAATTATTTTGTCATTTTTCATACGAGGTACTTTTTGACTTTTCCGACAAAAGTACGAGAAGAATTTTTTTTTAACTTATACGGCAGGAATGGATTTTTAAAACATTATTTCCAAGAAGCTTCCCATACAAGTTTTCAAGTTTATTTTTAATCAAATTATTTTAGTTTAGAATTGTATGACATGTTAAGAAAGGAAAAACGTTTTTGAAGTAGAAAGGATATTTTCCTCAAGAATGGAGTTCAAGTGTTTTATCAAAAATATATTCCATCTAAGATAATATAGGGTTCTGTTTCTATCCCTATTATTACATTGATTTCATTATGTTGTGATGGAAATATTTTTATGAATTCCTTTATCTTATATGAATTGTTTTATGATGTCACGATGTTTAAGATTCCCATTTTTATTACATGGGTTATGCTATGATGTATGGTTTATGATTTTGTGGCACACATAATAATGGTATCCTTATGAGATGGGTGGGACCTATATCTCCCTCCAATGCATTGGGTAAATATTTTATATCTCATGAGATATACATGGCTGGAATGGGAGGTTAAACCGGTTTAGTGAAACAGGACTGAAACGAGGAGTGAACTCGATTCAGAAATGGACTTTGTCCACTAAGATAGTCTTGGAAATGAGAATTGACTAATAAGAAATGATTCTCTATGATTATGTGTGTATGATACAAAGTTTCACGTTTTAAGTTATGATTATTGGGATTTCATTTCACTACTATGATTTATCCCATGTTATGAAATTATGCTCTCTTTTGCAGGTTAAGATTTCCAAAAATGTTATGTTCTTATGAATATGATGTGGTTGATATTTCTTTTGTTTACCCTTACTGAGCATTTGAGCTCACCCTTTTGTATGTTTTCTTTCCCCAGGTCAGGAAGAATCTTATTAAGTATGATATTCCAAAAGGGACTATAGATATGATGAAATTAATGGGAGAAAGTGTAGATGCTTTATGAACCAGTTATTTGTGTTTCCCAGTTTCTAAAGACACTATACCTATATGTTCCTTTCATGGGTTTGTTATATGTTGTAATAATTATGCTTCAATTTTGATGTAATAACAATGTATGTAAAGTATGGATCATTATACTGGACATCATGAAAACAAATTTATAACTATTTTACCAGGCCAAATAGAGATTCTAACAATGGAAGAACATGCACCAGTTAAAGCTACTTCACTACTCGTAGAAGTAAAGACAAATAATCCACACATGATTAAGTTAAATGTAAGTAAAGGGTCAATAATGACCAAGAAAGATCAAAATTTAAAATAGAGAGGAAACACTAGCATGAAGAGTACCAGACACTTTAGAGCTGTAATGAAAGGAGCTCTTAGTTTGATAGAAAATTCTCAACCCCAGTGTTTCTATTAAGAAGATAACAAGTGTTCCATCTTATTCCCTTGTATTTTTGTTGTATATGTGTTCTTACATTTAAGGGAATTGAAGAATAAGGTAACTATCGAAATGAGAATTGAATGAACAAAGTGTTGAACTAGAATTTGGGCTCATTATTCATTATTTGATAATTACTTGAAGAGTTCCACAGTAGAATATTATCAATATGAATATATTGAAGGCCATATAATGATTATTTTCCACAAATTAAAATCAAAGGGAGTGAACCCTTTGAGGGGGAGAAAAAATGAAGGAGATGATACCAAGGATTATGTTAAGAAAAAACTTGAAATTCATATAATTGTATGTAATTAAAGTTGAGGTATTCTAATGAAACTTTAATCCCTTGTTATTAATTTTATTTATCATGTAAATTAAGGGGGAGTTCTTGATTGATGACAATATGGGATGAAAGGGGGAGCTTTATCTTTGAACTTGAAATTTTTGATATGTTCGGTGAAGTATGTGCAGGATTAAGCATTTCATGGATAAATCTAATTATTTTCAACCCCTTGGTTAAGAATTAAAACATTTTGAGAATGATTTCATATTTATGGTTGTTTATGGACACCATTGAATACCTTGGTCATATCTCTCTTGTTTTCTAAACTGGGTTATCCCAGGTAGACTTAGAGTTGATCAACTAAAGGCTCTTTTCTAAGTGAACCACGTGACATCATCCCTCTATCAAAAATATTCAAGAAGAAATTATTCAATGTTAGGAGAACATTTTTTGAATAGACCCTACTACACCTTTTCATTTGGTTGACAATAAGGGGGAAGATTGGCACCCCTATTGGCCTATTCAAAGTGTGCTTAAGTAATATTGACAACAAAATACAAAGGGGGAGATTGTAGAGGGTGGTGTTTCATTTTTTTCAATAAGGATTAATGTGTCAATAAGTTGTCAATATTTGTATGAAAAGGTGATAATGGAAGTTTTTCCAATTATTGAAGTGGTGATGCTTAAATTCATGTTTTTAAATCAGTAAATATCCCACTTTGATTATGGAAGAAGATTGTGAACTAAATATGATGATTGTATAACTTTTATTAAGTTCCAAGAATTGTATCAAGATGAAACATTGTTACAAAACTTGAAGAAGTTCTTGAAATACTCAATTACATGGGGAAATAAGTAAATAGCCATCCATAGTCACTAAGTGGATGAAGTGTTGAAGATCCATCCATCGAGTCTAAATGGATGGTGTTTAAAATATCATATGATTGTTTGAGATATTCCTCAAAGTCCTAGATATTTATTAATGGATAACACATCCCTCAAAACATGAAGGATCCATTCATTATGCCTTAATTCATGAGGAATGAAGAAATGGTCCATGCATCATCCATGATTGGATCAAAGGAACATATTTAAGATCTTTGGTATTAATGATCTTAAGAAAATAGTGATGATGTTTTTGAGAAGATCTTTGGAATTACCATTCCAAAAAAATAGAAGAAGAAGAGAAGAAGATAAGAAGGTTTTTGGTTTGGAATTTTAGATATAATGAAGAAGGGGGCTTGGTATTTAAAGATGGCATATCATCTTGGTTATAATTTTTTTAACAAAGTATATTTTTTGTGTTCCTATACCAAAAAATTTGGCCAATCATGGAGGAAATCTAAGGTACTAATCTTCAAGAACATGTGGGACCCGAGGGGTCAACTTCACCTGATGTAAGCCCTCAAGCATAGCCCTGTATGAGGTAAGAGCAAGGTCCATGTATAATCCCACAGGATCATGCATGGTGATCAACCCGTGCGTGAAAAGATGCATAGTGGGCATCAAGAGCATGCCCAAGGAAGCAAGAGTGGGCGTAGAAGTGCTCCCACAAAACACCAGGGTGAGGCGGCACCAGTAGAGGTGGGAAGGGATTTCTGAGCCAAGGATGTCGCGGCTTGGTATTTAAATAAGCCTCAAAATGCAGAACGTTTCGATGTGGGATGGATTTTTAACCCACATAAGCAATCCTCGCAAGTCATCTAATCTCACGATGTATCTGAGCTTCACACTCCATCCAGCGTCATGTGATAGAATCGTGGTCGTCTATGATTAATATGATCTGATCCAATAGTCGTGGCATCATCTTCAACCTCCGACCGAATGGAGGGCCACCCAATGCTGCTTCTCACCATCTCCACTGTCGATCCACTAAGATTGACCTCTCAGCCACTATTGAAGCTCAAATTTAGTGCATGGTGATCATCTAGAAGAATGGAACTCATGTATGAACTAAAAGTTTCATGCATTCATCGAGATGAAGAGTTCGAATGAGGCTGAGGCAACACAAATCTACTGAGGCTAGGAAGAAATATCCTTAATCAATCATTCATGGTGAAGATGATTTTCATGCATTCGAAAATGCATGCCCATGACGATAAAATCATGGAGATGAAGGCCCTCTTTGAATGAAAACAACTGATATATGTGCCATATCTCAATCTCATGTTTTAATAATTCAAACCTAAAGATCACGGGCTTTCATAGCATTTAACCCCATGGATTTGAATCCATAGATACACTGTGATTCTTTCCTATAAATAAAGAGCCCTTGACTGCGGTTCAATTGTTGAAAACATTGAGAAATATCTCATTTATGAGAAATAGAGAATTTCACAATGTGTTTCTGTATAGCCTAGCTACACAAAGGATTTCCATGCTTCCCTTGCGCGAAGGATAACTGTGAATCATCTTGGTTTGTGAAAGAGGATATCCATACCCTCTGTGTGAAGCTACCCACAAGCATGTGATAGGTTCATTGAACCCTCGTAGTGTCTTCGTGGAAGTAATCCCATGGGTAAACAAATGATGTCGGTCACCCTTGTTGCACCCTTGTGAAGACAAAACCAAGAACCATATTTTACTCTGTGAAGACGAACCACGCGCACTCCTTGCAAGAAGAAGAAGACCATGTGTGTCCTCTTGTTTTCATGAAGAAGAAGAACACCCTTCTGTTAATATGTCTGTGTGTGTGTTGTTATTGTTGGTTGAAGGGGTTCCTTCTTGATGGAAAAGGAGATCACATGATGGCAGGAGCTTGTGTGTGCATGCTTTGAACATAAGCACCCATGTGATTCATTTAAATAAATATGAGGCCTCATGCTGTCACAAAGAATAGAGGATGATGCACACACATGCATATTCGTGAATTAAGATACCCAAGTGTGAAAGAACAATCCATACATTGAACACACCAATTCAGATTTGAAAAATAGCACAAATTAAGAAAGGATTGTGTGTGCACATTTGAAGAAGGGGGAAGAAAGAGAAAGATCACACACATGAATTAAACCCATTCAGGTTTGAATAAACACACACTTATATTGAACCTAAACTAAATAATAAGTGTGTGTGTGTACAAAGAACCAAAGATAAGAAGTTTGTGTGATATTAAGTGAGAAAAATAAAGAGGAAGTGTGTGTTCTCAAAAGGTTACATCTATTCGGGTTTTCACACAAAGAAGAAAAGGATTGTGCATGCATGCATGAAAATTAACATGTGAATACATGTAAAAGAAGAATCAATATTGTGAGTGCACGTGTGTAAACAAGAATAATCACTAATATATCCAAATACAAGAGGTATTGGATGCCATGAAATCCATGCATGAAGTGAAGTTGAACTGAGACTGAAGCAATATTGAATTAAAGAAGATCTTCTATTTATGTTTACAGTATTTGAGAATCCAAGAAGGAAGAAATAGCTGATATTGTTCAGGATCATTCTTTCATTCTTGAAGAGGTTGTGTGCACCATTGGACACACATAAGTGAGGTTGTGTCTTCATCAGAAGAAGGAATAATTGCTCGAGAATTGTTGAGCAGAGGACTGATCAAATTAAGTGATAAGAATTATTGATCAAGTCCAAAAGACCTCACCAAAGGCTATTGAAGAATATTGAATAGATACATAGGAAAGTGTGATTCAGCAAGCCTATGTGGAGAGAGTATAAGATCATCTATAGTGAATCAAGAAATAACTTAAAGAAGGAATTTTCTCATCTGAATCAAGATCTAGAAGACCCCTATGAGATTCAGAGAGGAGAATAAGTCTTCAGTGGGACTCTAAAGCAGGCCAGTGGACTCTGGTAACTCTTCAGGATGTAGTATAAATACCCTCCTATGATACTCAGGAGAGATGCAATGGGACTATTTATCAACCATTATAATTGATAATAATATTATAGTGTAGAATCTGTGTTGGGGGGGAATAACCAACACATCATGGAGTAGGTATTTGAACCATTGTAAATCCTTGTGTTTGGTGCCTTTATATTTATAGAATCATCTGAGGTAAGGTAGATAGACACAAGAAGTGTGGATTGAGGATTTAACCAGCCATATATGTTTAATTGAAAAGAATCAATTAGTACAAATTTTAAAAGGATCACTGATTGACCCCCTCCCCCTCTCAGTGATTCACAATGATCTGGGAACTTCAATGATACATTTAAATTAAGGGAAAATGGTGTTGGTAATGTGGATGATGTAAATATCAGTGAATTTAAAACAATGTGAGATTATTAAATTGAGTATCTTATGAAAATTTATGATGTTTTGGAATATATTGAAGATAATGATGTAAAAAATATGAAAAATAAGTTGAATAATGAAGTGTTTCATTATCTTTACAATCATGATGGGTATATATTAATTACCTTCAATAAATATTTATTAGTTTCCAATAATTTAATTATTTATTAATATTATTATCAATTAATATCATTTATATGTTTTAGAATAATTGAGATTGTTTTGAATATCTAATGTGTTTCTTTGCTGAGGATGAGCTACCCGATGATGATCCCCATATTCCATCATCCAATCCACATAGTGGGGATTTTTTGATGAGGTTATTAGGATCAAATAACACTTATTCAAGCTATGTAAAACATCATGAAATATCCAATCCAATACTATAAGTCTATGGAATAAAAACTGCGTATAAAAAATGGGGAACATATATGTACTTTACATGATGATTATCATAGTTCATGTATTCAATCAGACATTTTAATAAAGATCACCGAGAAGAAACCAACATGATCCTTCCTCTATGGAGTATCCATTAGATAACCTGAATCACCCAACATTTGAGTGGGATTATAATAACTCTCATGGAATGATAGTACCTCTTGAATCAAAGGAATAAAGAGAAGATATCTTTGGGAAAATCGACTGAGATAATATACAATCTTGGGTAAAACCATTTTCATAACCTTTGGTATCTTTATATGGGCCTCAGAGATTCTTCACAAGCCTTCCATGAATTTACTTGCACATAAAATAAATTAAAATAAATGCATTGGTTATAAAACTTTAAACCCACAAACGATGCATGAATTTTTCATATAAATGTATTCAGATTAGTTTTATCATATGTTCCATCATATAAAACATCAATGATTAATGATAGATTTATAAGGATAGTTATTCAAATCTTAACATTTAATGTTCAACTATCAAACTTAATCATAGGATATATTCCATACATATCATTACAATTATGATATGTACATATCATTAAAATTATGATATGTAAATATCATACAATATAATATAGAACAAGGTAGTTGTATGATATCTCATATAGTGCCTTATGATATACCCTACACTAAGTCATATGATATGAATTGGATTCATGCATTTCGTACCTTGTGAAATGATCATATCATTAAATATGTTATATATTAAAATATCAAATTATTTTCATTGGATTTAGTGTATATCTCTATTAATCTCACATTTTCAGTAAGTCCACATAGACTTTGTTCAATTTCACCTTATATTTTATCATATACAGTATCTTATGAAACCATATCCAAAAATTCATTTGGATATCTTCCAAAGTAATTTTGTAAAGCAATTATGAATTCCACCTTGTATCAAATCATATATAATATGTTCTGAATTCCCATCCAAAACTCATTTTGGATAAACTATGGAACATTTTCATATATGCTCTTTTGATTTTTAAATCTCAATACCCATTCATTCGACCAAAATTGCGTCTCTATTTCCAGTGCTTTCACTGGGGTGCACCACTATATGTGTTAATGTGAGATGATGTTATTGTTACCTCACATTACCACTTTCCAAATGCAAGAAAATTCCATCACCTTTAATGGCGATGTATTCTCCTTGATCAAAATGGGATGATGGGATGTCAGTTCCTCCTTCACTAGTGGAAATACGGGCTTTAACGTCGTCGTAATAACGTCGGTTCTTTAAAAACCGACGCGAATAGTATATGCGGGGAATTTTTGGCGTCGGTTTTGTGTAAAACCGACGCCAAAAATAATTATGTGTTTATTTTTCGCGTCGGTTTTTAAGAAAACCGACGCGGAAAATATTAGTATCCATATTTTCCGCGTCGGTTTTCCTGAGAACCGACGCGGAAAATCCTGTTATAATTGGTTTTCCGCGTCGGTTTTTAGAAAAACCGACGCGGAAAATCCGGTCGAAGAGGTTTTCCACGTCGGTTTTTCTAAAAACCGACGCGGAAAATCCGGTCGAAGAGGTTTTCCGCGTCGGTTTTTCTCAAAACCGACGCGGAAAATAAATTTTTAAAATGTTTCGGCGTCGGTTTTCATGAAAACCGACGCCGAAACTCATAAAAAAAATATATTTCGCGTCGGTTTTAATGAAAACCGACGCGAAAAGTCTTTTAAAAATATTCACGGTCAGAAACCCTCATTTTGTTCGTCCGTCGAAATCGAGTTCCGCTGTGGCGCTTCGGACTCCCGACGACCTTCGAACTTGATTTGCGATCTTGAACGGCCATTGTTGAAGGTTTTTTGTCGTCTGCACGATTTTGGGTATGTGTTCTTCCTATTTATCTCTTGTTTCATATCCCATTGTTTATTTCTTTATCAATAACCCTATTTTGCGTGATTTTGATTATTGGTTAGATTTTAGTTGTAATTTATCATTATTTTTTGTTTGTATTATCATTGTTGGTGTAGATTTGATATTGTTTGTTTTTGGAAGTAATTATACCGGTCGCAGTTTGGATTTAACATCTCAATTCGGGTTGAACTTCAAATTTTTTGTTTATATTATCATTATTCCTGTTTAAAATGATCTTTCATTATCAATAACCCTATTTTGCGTGATTTTGATTATTGGTTAGATTTTAGTTGTAATTTATCATTATTTTTTGTTTGTATTATCATTGTTGGTGTAGATTTGATATTGTTTGTTTTTGGAAGTAATTATACCGGTCGCAGTTTGGATTTAACATCTCAATTCGGGTTGAACTTCAAATTTTTTGTTTATATTATCATTATTCCTGTTTAAAATGATCTTTCATTACATTATGAAGTACTATATTTTTAATTCCATTTCCATTTTAATAAATTATTCTTCAAAAAAATAATTTTATTGTGTTAAATGAATTCACTCACATTTTTGCATGTAGTTTATTGTTATTTCATTACTTCTTGAGATTTACCATGCCAAATTCCTCAATTCTTTTTGGTTCTTATCATTTAACTAAGACATGAATAATTACCACTATCTATTATGTTAAAAAAATTTGAATAATTATTTTCATGCCATTATATAATAAATAATTTTTCTTGCAATGTCCATAATACGACTAGAATCATAATGTATTGTAATCTTCGTAGATAATAATATAATCATTATCCCTCTATTAATGTTCAAAAATACCTTTCCACTTTCATATGTGGAGTTAGATTCATGCATTTTTAATAAATGTCCTCTTAAACTAATCTCATTCCATTGATTATATTTATTCATCTTTCTCTCCCTCTAAATAATAGTCATGAAATGATTTACTTCTCCCTCTAAGTCATAGGCTGCAAATAAAACATTCTCATGATCTAATCTTTCATGGATGGATAATATATTTCTCTTCATGTTGATCCATTACTTGACATGTTTTGCTGCAATAGACCCATGGATGGGGGTGTAAGTTGTCACCTACAATATGCAATGGAATTTTTATCCCTCCATAATGAATTTATATGTTCATAGTTCCCTATTATAAAACTCATGGATTGAGGGAGTTGAGTTATCATAGTCACCAAAAATTGTATCATGTCTCTTAATATACATTGTTTTAAATAAGGATAGTTATTGCACTATTTTTCACATTAATTTTTCCATGATTCATTCATGTTACATCAAATGAATAAAAAAATAAATATAGTGTGATCAATAGTAGTCATAGTGAGAAATCATATTATCTTGTATGTCATTCATATAATATTTATATCATGAAACTTTATTTTCAAAAAATGAAACCTTTGATTTAACCATTTTGTCCTTGTATTTCAATATAACACACATGTATATAATATTAAAATTAACTGTTTACTATATTTGTAAACGTGTTTCATATTTGATGTCTTTTATCTGATTATCAATAGTTTTTATGGAATATGTTTTTGTTTACAATTTATCTGATAGATATTTAAATGTTTTTATGTTTTAATATATTCATCAATTATATTGTGATATCAGGTATTAATGGATCATAATTGGATTTATCTACGAAGAACTACTAGTGAATATGAAAGAGGAGTTGACAATTTTTTGGAATTTGCTAAACGGCATAATCAAAATATTGATTTGATTTTCTGTCCATGTGTGAAGTGTGTAAATATGAGAAAGTTAAACTTCAGAGAAATCAAAGATCATCTCATTTGTTATGGTTTTAGCCTTAATTATACACGTTGGATCTTGCATGGTGAAAGAACTGAAAATTCAACATCCAATGTTGATGACGATATTCATAATGAGGCAGAGGATCGTATTGAAGAATTAATTCATGATTTAGGTGTTGAAACCATCGAAAAAACACCAACAGTTGAACGATTGTATGGAGATTCTGAGAAACCATTATTCCCAGGTTGCAGTAAATATACAGTGTTATCAGCAGTTTTGAGATTAGTTAACTTAAAAGCAAAAAATGGGTGGAGTGATAAAAGTTTCTCCAGTTTACTTGAGCTTTTAAAAGAGCTTCTTCCAGAAGGCAATGGGCTTCCAGATTCCAATTATGAGGCGAAGAAAATATTATGCCCAATGGGATTGGGGTATAAAAAGATACATGCTTGCCCCAATGATTGTGTAATATATAGGAAAGAAAATGAACATTTATCAAGTTGTCCTACATGTGGAACATCGCGCTATAAGATGGATGAGAAAGTCAACTCAGATTCATTTTCAGGTGATGTCATGTAACGTTATGAAAAATCAATTTTTTTACTTTCCAATGATATCATCCAATATTTTTTTCAAACAATTCTGATAATTCAATTCTGGTTTATTTTTAGGTACCAAAATCAAAACTCCATCTAAAGAATTTTGGTACCTTCCAATTATTCCTCGTTTGAAGCGTCTATTTGCAAATTCAAATGATGCAAAAAGGTTAAGATGGCATTCAGATGAGCGCATTTCTGATGGTAACTTACGTCACCCTGCCGATTCACCACAGTGGAAGAGTTTTGATAAAAAATTTCATGATTTTGGAAGTGAAGTTAGAAATCTCAGAATGGGATTGTGTACTGATGGAATGAATCCATATCGGAGCCTCAGTAGCCAACATAGTTCATGGCCTGTTTTGCTGGTACTTTACAACTTGTCCCCACATCTATGTATGAAGAAAAAATATGTTATGATGAGCTTGATGATTTCTGGACCAAAACAACCAGGAAATGATATTGATGTGTATCTTACACCATTGATTGAGGATTTAAAACTGCTATGGGAGAAAGGTGTTACAGTTTTCGATGCATACAAGAAAGAGTATTTTCTTTTGCGTGCTATGATAATGTTCACTATAAACGACTTTCCTGCGTATGGAAACTTATCTGGATATAGTGTTAAGGGACATAAAGCATGTCCAATTTGTGAAGAACAAACTTCATATTATCAATTGCAGAATGGAAGAAAGACAGTGTACATGGGACATCGAAGATTTTTGCGAATTGATCATCCTTATCGTAGATTGAGAAAAGCATTTAACGGTTTACAAGAATACAACCTCCCCCCTCAACCATTTTCAGCTGAAGAATATTATGACAGAGTGAAAGATATTGATTCAACATTTGGAAAGAGAAAAAGTTCTGGTTTACAAAAACATATCTGGAAGAAGCAGTCTATTTTTTTCAAACTACCTTATTGGAGATTTTTAGAGATAAAACATAACATTGATGTTATGCATGTTGAGAAAAACATATGTGATAGTTTGATTGGAACTTTGTTAGACATAAAAGGAAAGACAAAAGATGGATTACATGCTAGATTGGACTTGATGTTAATGCGAATACGTTTGGAGTTAGCTCCCGCTGTGAAAGGAAAAAGAACATATTTACCTCCGGCTTGTCACACATTAAGCAAGATTGAAAAGATGAATTTTTGTCAGTGTCTTCATGGTATTAAAGTACCCAGCGGTTTTTCTTCAAATGTGAATAATTTTGTGTCATTGAAGGATTGTAAATTAATAGGTATGAAATCACATGATTGTCATGTGTTAATGCAACAAATTCTACCAGTAGCAGTGCGTGGTATATTACCGAAAGCTGTCAGGAAGACAATCATCAGGTTATGTAATTTCTTTAAATCCATTTGTAGCAAAGTCGTTGATCCAAATTTGTTAGATTTGTTGGAGAATGAAGCAACTCTTATTCTTTGTCAACTAGAAATGTATTTCCCACCCACATTTTTTGATATAATGGTTCATCTATTGGTTCATTTGGTGCGTGAGATAAGAATGTGTGGGCCTGTTTATTTAAGATGGATGTATCCTTTTGAAAGATATATGAAAATTTTGAAAGGATATGTTAAAAATCCTTATCGACCAGAGGCCTCTATTGTTCAAAAATATGTATCAGAAGAGGTGATTGAGTTCTGTACTGATTATTTGAATGAAGTGGAGCATATTGGTCTCCCTCTATCTCGACATATGACAGTTGACAGAGAAGGTAGAGGGGTTCGAGGCTTAAAGGTAAAGTTCATTCCACGTGATGAAGTGATGCAAGCACATTTATACATTTTGAACAACACAGATGAGGTTCAACCATATATATCCTCACATATTGCTGAATTAAAGTTACGATATCAGAAAAGAAATGAAAAGTGGTTGATGATTGAGCATAAGAAGACATTTGTTTCATGGTTTAAAGAGAAAGTCACCTCAGATATATCTGTATCAGAAACATTGAAGTGGTTATCAGGGGGACCATCTTTTAATGTGATCACTTGGTCTGGTTTTGATATCAATGGCTACACATTTTACACAAAAAACCAGGATGACAAGAGTACCGTTCAGAATAGTGGTGTGATGGTATTCGCTGAAGCAGTGCATTTTTCGAGTGCCAAAGATAAAAACCCAATTTCTGCATCAACATCATATTTTGGAGTTATTGAAGACATATGGGAAATTGATTATATTAAATTTCGAGTCACTATTTTTAAGTGCAATTGGGTTGATAGTAATAGTGGCGTGAAACATGATGAATATGGGTTTAAACTGGTTGATTTGAAAAGATTTAATCACAATGAGGAACCATTTATCTTGGCGACACATGCAAAACAAGTATTTTATGTCATTGATCCGTCGAATGATCAGTGGTCAGTTGTTTTGCAAGGGAAAAGATATCATTTGGGTGATGATGATGATTCTGATGATTCTAGTGATTTACATGAGCGTTATTCATCTATTATGCAATTTTCAGAGGATTACAATGAATATAAGACAGACATAGTGCATGCAGTACGTACCGATCATGATGAAGGGACGTGGGAAAACACTAAATTAGTCTCCTAATTTTTCTGGTAAATATTTATATTTTGTGTCTATTTTAAAAACTTACAAATGCATGCCTCTATTTTTACATATTTATTTTTCATTTCCTTGTTTCTAATTATTCAGTTTTCTAATGATATGCAGGTACCCAAAATTTCATTACACTTTCTAGTAGCAATGTCAAATACAGATAGAGATGAGCAGTTACCGAGGTATATCTATTTTGACATATTATTAAATATTCAGTAATATACATATTTAATGAAATAAAACTGTTAATTTATTAAAAAAAATTGCAGGACTACTGATGCGTCCTCGGCGGAGGAGACTTCTCCAGTTACTACTGAAAAATCAAGTTCTCTAGTTGGTAAACGTGGTATTACACGTTTACCAAAACTATCACTCGCTCGTGATGATAACAAATTACACATCCGTTTTGATGATAATAATAATGCAGTTGGCCCAAATGCAGTTCAGTTTGTCAGTTATATAGCGATGCAGAGCCGTTGCAGGATTAGTATTTTATATCCTGATTGGAAGTCAGTGGACAGGACGGCGAAGCAACAGCTTTGGGAGGCCGTGACGGTAAAATATCTTTATTTATTTATTTTATCTCATTTTTTTAATATTATATAGTTTAAATGACATATTTTATTTTTTCAATTACAGATGACATTCAATTTTGAGGAAACCAAAGAAATTAGGAAAAGACATCTCTCTTTAGCGGCGGTTCGATGGAGAGATTTTAAAAACAAACTGACGAAAGATTATGTTTTTGGAAAGAGAAGGTTTGAAAGCCCATGTCTTAAGTATCCATATATAGATGAAGAAACATGGAAGCGATTTGTTGACAGTCGTCAGGAAGATAAATTTCAGGTATTGTAATTGTTTTATATTTTAAAATTTATGCTATATTTTCCTTATTACTTATGTGTTTATTTTTATGTAACAGGCCTCCAGAAGATCTCATCAGGAGACCCAGTTGAAAAACGTATACCCTCATACTTTATCACGTGGAGGATACTCGTATTTGGAGCAGAAAATTATTGAAGAAAAATTTGAAGCATTAAGAGCTCGATCAAGTAGTGGTTCAGAAGAGGTCCAGTATGGTCCTCCATCTCCTCCCACTCGCCATGAGAAATGGAAACGAGCAAGAAGAAGAAAAAATGAACAATATCTTACAGACGAAGCTCATCAAGTGGCTGATAGAATTGTAAGTAAATATTAATTCTTTGTTAACAATTTTCCTTTTTTATAATTTATAAACACTAATATAAATTTTTTATTTTTCATTTCAGGATGAACTTCAGGAGAAAGAGACACAGGGATCTTTTATCCCTGAGGGTAGGATGGATATCCTAGCCACTGCTTTGGGAAAGACTGAACACCCCGGCCGTGTTAGAGGATATCAGGCGGGTGTTAGTATTCGGAAGGTTTTTGGTAAGAGTAAGCAACCAAGAGACCCGGAAATTGAATCCTTAAAAGAAGAGCTGCATGATATGAAACGGTCTATGGGTGATCAAATTCAAGCAGCAGTACAGAAGGCTTTATTAGAACACTTGGAAAGACAGTCACAGTCTGCTCATCCTTCCGAGGTATATTATTTACTGTTAACAATTTTTCTTTTCTATAAATTATAAACACTGATATAACTTTTTCATTTTTCAACATTCTCAGCCTACTCACTCAGACTATCATGCCTCATATGCTTACCCAACACCGTCTGGGCAGCCTTCCGAGGTATATTATTTAATGTCATCAATTTGTCTATTTTATAAATTATAAACACTGATATAACTTTTTCATTTTTCAACATTCTCAGCCAACTCACCCGGACTACCCTGCCTCATCTGCTTACCCTGCCCCGTCTGCGCAACCATTTGAGGTATATTATTTTATTTAATTTTTAATCAATTTTTCTATGTTATAAATTTTAAACACTAATATACCCTTTTCATTTTTCTGACTTCTCAGCCTGCTCACCCTGACTACCCTGCCCCACCTGCTAACTTTGAGCCTCCACCTCCTCCATCGGATCGAACCTTATATTGTGAGTTGTTTGCGGGAGATCCTCATGTACATATTGTTGCGTTAGGACAAGTGTATTTTTTGGGGGACTCGGTACATCATCAGCCTATGCAGATGGGTCAGGTTAGAGTATCAGTACTTGTTATTATAGATCCTACTGCTCTACTACCATTTCCTACTGCGGAGATCACCAGTGTTGGGGAATGCATGGGCCATTTTTTACTTTGGCCAACTGCACTTCTTCGTTATATTTCACATGAGGTATGAGTTTTTTTAACTAGTAATTAGAAATGATTCCAAATTACTTATAATGTTTTCTGACATTTAACTTATATAGGAATATCTGAAAGCAAAAGAAACTGTACAAATGCAGCAAAATGTTCAGAAACAGTCGGCTGTAGATACTTCTGATATTTCTTCTGGGTTGAAAAGATTATCTCAGTGCTCTTCTTCCTTGAATTTTATCTATGAGTTTCGGATGACATCCGATATATGTGGAAGAAATTATAAATTGAGAATATTGAAAGAAGATATCATGAATTTAGTTAATTTTGAAGAGATCGGGCTGAATGTGGTGCAGTTGTTTTCCATGTAAGTAAATTGACGTCTGAATTGCTATTTCTTTACTAAAATATTGTTATGTCATTGACTAACTATGTTTTCTTTTTAAATTAGGTATCTATACAGGATTCTTTTACAAAATGAAACTGCAAGCATTTACAGCTTTATAGATCCAGAGTACATTTCCTTGGAAGTCAAACATGTGAAAAATGATGAAAGAGTTCAATATATATCCGAGAGATTATCACAAACAGAGATTCAGTGCTGGTTTTTGCCATTTCTTGATAAGTAAGAATATCAACATAATTTTGAACTCATGATCATTATAATGTCATTAATTATGAATTTTTTGTATTATAGGGGGCATTGGATGTTAGGTGTATTTTGCCCAAATGAATGCACCTTATATTGGTTTTGCTCTTTATTAGGAAAAGTGCGTAAACCGTTTTCCAACTTATTAAACAGGTAAGTTGTTTTTTTTATTTTTAGAAGTTTGTTATGTTTAATTTTAATTGTTTACACAAGTTTTATTAGTTCTTATATAAAAAAATGCAGTTCATGGAAACATTTTACAAATGAAAAGAAACCAACGAAAATCAAATATGTGGAAGTACAGGTAATTAGTTTTTATATTTTTGTTATATATTGGGTTTCATTATTAGTTAAATGTTTTATAACTGCAGTGTCATCGTCAAAATGGAAGCGTTGAATGTGGTTATTATATTCTACGATTTATGTACGAGATAATCACAACTGGGGAAACTACTGATTTTCATAAGGTTAGTTGTATTAACTTTTTTATATATTTTCATCCACTTTCTTCTATTTATTAATTTCATATCATTCAATATTATTGTAGGTATTCAATGATTCACAGTCATATTCTCAATCTGATATGATTCATATTCAATCTACTTTTGCGGACTATTTGTTAAGTCTGATTAAGATTTGAGGTATGTATACTAATATTTATAAATAATATTATATATGGGTTTAAAAAACTAACTCTTATGATATATTAGGTGTTTGAACCTACTAATAATCAAATGAATGCTTCAACAATAACAAACAATGAGCATGTCATATATTTCAGGTACGTGTATTTTAATTCTGCTTTACTGAGTTTTCTCAAGTGCCTCTGCAAAAACTGTTTTATTGAATCTACTAATAATCAAATGAATCCTTCAACAATAACCAACAATAAGCATGTCGTATATTTCAGGTACGTGTATTTTAATTCAGAATTAGTTATTATATTTCTTTTCATTGTTATTTCTTAAAATCATTTGTCTGTACAGTGACAAATCTGTAGGGTGGTACTTGGATCATGAACATAGAGATTCGTATAGCGAAATAACATTCACAAACACTAAAAATTGTCTCCCTTGAATGCACAGCAATATCTTCTAGGCCTTTTTATTTTTTATGCAAATAAATATCGAAAAATGATTGCCGAGAAGCATATCACATAATACCTGAAACAACGCTTAGTGGGTTTGCACAAAGATAAAATAGAAGGCGTCAATTTTTAAGGTATGTTTCTTTATGTCTCTTCAATCTGCATTTGATTTCAATTTTCTAACCTATTTTTTGCACTCAAACTTATTTCTCTGTTATTCCATAACTTAAACAAATAACAATAGTGAATGGGTAATGCACGTCTATACAGAGCAAATATAAAAACCTGAGGTTGGGGGTGGTGGGGATCCTATGGTGAAAAGACACCCCCAACATCTTCAGTGGGGGAGGTGAGGAAGAGGTTGCATCGGCTGAGTGTTCCTGGAATTTTGATCAGGAGTCGTAACATTTCATTTTGGTAATTTACTTTGTGAAAAAATGAATGATTCAAATAAATTACACATTTTCATTTAATGTTTATTCATTACACTAATAACTTGGATTGATTTTTTCACTCACATCTCCTTAGTTTCATTACTGTTTTGACAGGATTGGTGCTATCTATGGGAGGAAACTTACAATGATTGATACTGAGTATGGTTAGATTAAGAAAATGCACCATGGAGGTACGTGTATTTTAATTCTGCTTTACTTTGAGTTTTCTGAAGTACTTCTGTTAAAGCTGTTTAATTGTTTTTGTATACTTCGTTATTTTTTTTCAGGGTTCCGATAAGTTTGGAGGAGAAAATATATGTATTTTATTTAAAAAAAATAAAAACTTTACGGCGTCGGTTATTTTAAAAACTGACGCCGAAAGGGTTTTCCGCGTCGGTTTTTAGAAAAACCGACGCGGAAAATCCGGTTGAAAGCGGTTTTCCGCGTCGGTTTTTATAAGAACCGACGCGGAAAATCCGGTTGAAAGCGGTTTTCCACGTCGGTTTTTAGAGGAACCGACGCGGAAAATCCGGTTGAAAGCGGTTTTCCGCGTCGGTTTTTAGAAAAACCGACGCGGAAAACCTCTTCGACTATAGTTTCCGCATCGGTTTTTTAATGAACCGACGCGGAAAATAATTTCTAAATGTAGCTTCGGCGTCGGTTTTATAAAAAACCGACGCCGAAGCTCATAAGCGAATTATTTTTCGCGTCGGTTTCTATGAACCGACGCGAAAACGCTATTTTTAACGTCGCCTATAAAGACGTCGGTTTATAACCGACGTTAAAAATTAAAAAAAACCGACGCGAAAAAGTGTTTTTGCACTAGTGCTTCCACAAATTCCTCATTGGAATTCATCACCCAGTCTGGGTCTCCCTTGTAGATCTGAGTCATGTTCTTGGAACTCATTCTCAATTCCATCTCTTTGTGGATGTCAGTTGATTAAAATGCCTATGTCTATACATTATGGTGGGTCTTGATAGAGCAGCAACCTTCAGTCAGAAGAATATTCATGTTGGGGCATCGCTGGAATATCTAGATTCTAGGAACATTAGTCACCTGTATTCTTCCTCGTATGAGGTAATCTCATAGAGGAATATTATGTGTGGAATCTAATTCATCCTATGTAGATCATGAGGTATCTAACATTTAAGTAACGTATCTTCTAAGTCTTTCACCTTAGGCATATCATGCTTTTCTTGGGGTAGCTAAGTTCATAGGCACATATCTTCCAAGGATTTTACCTCAAGCATTCTGGGCTCATGAATATGGTATGTGTTCGGGTGGTTTCACAAGTATAACATCTTGTGGAGATGGATCAGGACTTCTGGTTGAGATTAATTAGGGCCCTAGATTAACTTCTTATGGAGACAATATGAGATTTATTAGAACACCTTGAGGAGGCATATCAAGAAGGCATGTCCCTGTGAGGGAACACCATAAGGTTTACCAATGGATGGATCAGAATGCCCCATGGAGATGGATCCGAGAGGTGTGTCCCATAAATAAAATATTTCACACTGTGAAGGCTAACAGATATATTATAATACCTTATGGAAGTGAATATGGGAGGTGTGTTCCATAAAGGGAAGATTTCACGCCATGAAGGTGGATATATTCGAACTCCTGATGGAGGCGGATCAGGGAGGTGTCTCACATAAAGGGAAGATGTCACACGGTGATGGTAGATTAGATTATAATGATCTATGTAGGTGGATCTGAGAGGTCTTCCCCATAATGGCATGAAGTCACACTATGAACGTTGATGGATCATAACATTCTATAGAGGTGGATATAGAATTTGTGCTCCATAAAGGTGATATTTAACAGCGCGAAGGATGATCGGAACACCCCTTGGGGTGGATCAGGGAGTTTCAATCCTAGGAGGAGGTAACTAGGTTCACTATTGGTTGGGATTTAACCTCAGGGAGGCTTACTACATACCCTATTTAGAATAAAATGATCAAAACCACATAGTTTGATGTCGTAGTTTAAGTTCGCATGATAGGACCGATCCATGTAGTTTAACATCATGTAGTAAATATACTCACATCGATAAGGGATCATCGATGAAGGAATATTGTGGGGCTTATACATGGAATTTTCTGATCAACTTAGAGGAGATGTGGTGTCCTAGGTAGAGGAAATAATCTTATTGGGGATGGGGCCCGGAGAAAAATTAGTGCAGTTGTGGATGTTTGGTTTGGACCTCTAGGAGGCTTCCTATATATCCTAGTTACTTGGGAATTAAATCCCATATAGTTTGGGATAGGTTGGGTCTTAGACCTAAGTATGAGGCCCATTGAAAGTGGATTATGTGGTTGGGGATTACATGTGAAAGTAGTCCATATGATGAGTATGTTTTTTGGGTATTACAATCAGTAGTATTCCCATGAAGTGATTAGATGGTTGGGGATTATGTATTGAGCAGACCATGAGTATTATTGGGGATTATACCATATATGTGGTCTATAAAATGATGAATCAAGTAGATTTCATAGTCTCCACTCCCCTCTAAGCCCACATGATTCATGATAGGTGTGAGAAATAATAGTAGGTAGCATACCTTATGCTCATGTTGCAGAAGAAGATTCAATAAGAGATGGTGTGGTCCTTAAGCATTGAAGATGCCTGAGGATGATCTCATTCTGTGTGAGGAGGATATCATTCCATTTGAGTAGGATTTAATTCCATGTAAAAATTATTTCATTCCATGTCACTCACACAAAAAGAATCTTATTCTTGTGTCACATTGTAAGACTATAGTTTTATGTCATGTGTTGAGGATGTTGTTTTGTAGTATATTGCCATACGACTAGGTCATTGCACGATAAAGTTTTAAGTCATTTATCTCATACATGGAGGCACTCACTTGACATCCTATGGGATTAAATTACCATAGCTCATGTGTATCAGGGTGGGGAGTGGCCTTGGGAATTCTAAGGTACTATGGGAGACGTGGATACTGAAGATGTCCATGATAGAATTACTGTGTTGATAAGTAATAGGTGTTAGCGTAACTATGATAAGAATTAATAGGTAGGTGTGAGTATTGGGCCACATTAAAATTGTATTGGACGATATTAATGTGTGTAACATGTTACATAGGGACTTGAGGTGTAGTTTAACTGGTCTTAGATGGGTGTGGGGGCTCTGGGCACTCATCCTTCACGAAGAGGTTTCAACACAATAGAGGAAGAATAAAGAAAACTATGAGAGATGTTTTGTGAATATTATGGATTTGTAAATATGTGATTCATGAAGATAAGGTTCTTCAAATATGTCAAGAGATTTTTTAGGAAGTAGGATTCATGAAATATGGTTCCCTTTCCTCAGGATGAAGTCCTGATCCATGATAGGAGAGCTTCATGAAGGTTGAATGCTTTGTGAAGCCTCAAGTGCCTCGTAAGGCCTTATTATTTCATGAAGGGTGTATACCTTCACAAAGGGAATGTCCACCCATGGTGGAGGCTCTTAAAAACACAAATAAAAGGGATTCATGGATATTTTATGCTATGGGTAATCCATTTTTGTTATGGTTAGAGATGATCAAGAAGTTTGTGAATTGGGAGCATTTTAGGAGTTGAAAGGTTGGGTAACCATTCCTAAAATGTCAGAATGAGGGGGTATTTATAGAAAATGGGGTTTTAAAATATTTTAAGTGGATCTTGAAGATTTTTTTTTCTTTTTTAATGGTTGTGGGTCTATTATATTTGTGAAGGACAGTCGTTAATCGTTTTCATAGTCATGAAGAACCGTTCGACTCATGGAAGAACACTTTAACGACTTCCCATGGTCGTGAAGCACTGTCAGATTGGTGGAGAAACATTTTCATGAATCTATGCATTCACAAATTTTACTCCTCAGTTGGGAACCTTTATGAGATCCTTTCATTCTATATGTCTTTAGGCTTCATGAATAAGACTCTTTTAGAGTTTTATTGGGCCATTTTGGCTTGGTTTAACTCACAATATGTTTTGTCTTCCATAACTATTCCCATGGAACTTATTTCGGTGCCAACCCCCCCCCCCTTAGAATGGCTTATAATGGGGGGCCAATAATGAAAATTATGGTATAATTCTTAGGGAGAATCACAAAAAACTGGCAATCCACTCCCTTTCATGAAGGTCATTCGTGATGCTAACTCACGATGTGTATTTCACAGTGGTCGCTTGGCATGAAGGCCATCACGAACCCATGATATTTTAAGCCTGTAAATAGAATAGGGGAGGCCCTAAAAGGCCCTATAACTTCATGAAAAGAAAATATTTTTCTCTCCTTTCATGAATCTCTTCATATCCTTGAATGCGCTCGACAAATAATATTTTTACAAACTAGAATTCAGGATATTTACTCCGCAAACACTACTTAGCAAACCATGTCTTCACAAAGTGAGTCCTACGACCCAAATCCTCACAAACTGGTAACCAAAAATAATCATTTTTAAAACACTTCAAAAACTAGACTTGGAAAACACTTACATTTTAAATCCAATGGATGCTCAAGAGGTTAATGAATATGCTATTTGGGGGGAAGAAATGGAAGACAACATCATGATTGTGGAGTGTGTCTGAAGCATATCAGATCACAAAACACTTTTTCTACTACGAACAGGGGTACATAAGGAATATACTTTGTTCAAGAGACTACCACTCTACATATTTTGATTGAGATATAAAGTCCTCCATCTGATCGTGAGGAAGGATGATCCAAATTAATAGTTTAGAGGTGGATAGGGGCAATGATAGCAGCACAGAGCTATTACAGGCTGTATTTGGAAATATCATATGTCTATTACATTGGACCTTATCTATAACCACATCAATAATACTAATGTGGATATGATAGAGGATGAGTTATCCCTGTTGAAATATCAGACGATCATCAAGGTAGTTTTGGGGGGCCCTCAAAAGGGATGTAATGAAGGATGGGGTTTACACCAGGGTGGAAACTTCATAGATGAGTGGGATTAGGCCTAATGGACATGAATGTCATGCATATATTTCATGGTAGAGTTTAATTGGGTATGAATTTATGATGTGTCATGGGCTTCATAGTTCCATTTTTATTAGACATAGTAGATCATGCCTGAACTATTAACCAGATGGTCACTGAGGACCAATACATTTCCTCTACACCATGGGGAGGTTAGCATCAGCCTCTAGGACCTTAATTATATTTATGGAATCCTAATTTTGGGGGTTTTGTAAAATTAATTCCTCTCTATAGATAATTTATGGGGAGACAAAGATAATTTTTTGGATCTAGAGAAGGTTCTACTAGATCTAGTACAAGGAATCAGTGAAGAGAATCTAGGGATGAGGGACATTCCCTTTAAGAAATGGTTCAAATATTTCTTGAATGATTTTATAGACAAGCTATTGATGAGGCCACACACATTACTTACAACATTCTATAATGGAAAGTATCACACATACAAGTACATTCTGTATAAGATTTAGTGATAGTTATGGGGATACTGTGTCAATACTAAGGCTCAACCCATAGTTAGGCTGGAAAAATTTATCACAGTACTCATTTTTGGATGGATTATCTCAGTGAGTGATGTGAACATGGGTGTGAAACCCAAGAACCTTCATAATACAAGTGATTTTTGTGATGGGGAAGTGTGTCAACTATGTTGTCTCAGTACTAGCGAAGTTATACAGGGTACTTCGGTATATCAGTGAAGGGAAGATGTTATTACGTGTGTGTTGTCCTTCCCACTTTCTATATAGCTGGGTTTCTGCACATATGGGAGGTTATGAGTACTCAAATCCCATTTCCCATCCAACAAAAAAACTTTCAACCAGCAATATTGAATATTTTTGGAAGTCCCCCATTCAAGTTGGGTCCGGTGGAAGTGCTGGAGAAGTTCAATCTTGCAAATCACTTCATGTTCCACTGATTCCCTTTGCCAATGGGGGTGGTGACTGAAGATGGAATAGGGACCATAGAGAAGAGATATTATCTCTTGGCCTTTCTATGTGGGGTACTAGTAGCAAGAGTTTACTATGAGATGGTTTTTGAATCGTACAATCCACATTAGTTTGCAAGAAAATTCAAGTGTCTGTAGATATTGACTCTAAAAGTGTACTCAGAATTGTTTTATGAGTGTCACTCTTCGACGATGAGGTACTTATGGCTCATGTCCATGCATGAATATAGAAATAAGTGAAATTAGTTGCCTCTACCCACTGTTGTGTATTTAATTATTCATGAATACGCATAGAGTTGGGAGAGTGGATATCCTAGGGATATGATGATATAGTAGGCCATTTGATTAAATTAAGCCCCCTCCCCACCACCATGAGGCCAATGGTGTATAGTGGTTAGAGTGCACCACGGAGGATGGTCTGGTCCGATGGGTAGGAAAGCAGCTGCGGGTCTAGCAGTTCATGGGCCCAGACAAGAAAATGCTTTAGGGAGAGGAACAACACCAAGACTTATGCATCCGGGTAGGCAGGCATGGGGATAATGGGATCCCTCTAAGGAAATATTGAGGTAACAAATTCAAGGTCCCATAAAATGAGTACATCACCCAAATTCTCCCAGAGATGATGTGTATCCTAATTCTTGGTATTATTGGGGAATTACCAAGAAGATCACCACCCCTCAGGGGTGTTGCAGTATCTTACTACCTATGGGTTATATATCAACAAGCTAGGCCATGAAAAGGTGGGATTATATTCTCCTCATTCTAAAACAATTCAATACATAGTGGAGCTGGAGGATGTGATTCACTCCAGGGGTACCACGCATCCTTTAACCAATCAAGTGAGGATGGTTTTGGGAATGTATTCCTCTCTAGCTGCCCTTGAGATTCATTCAACTTCTATCATGAATAAAGGTGAAGAATTTGAATACTCTTGTTGTAGTTATTCCTATTGGATCTCATAAAAATATAGGTGTGCTGCTACCGAATTGGTAAAATCGCTGATTTTGTATGCTTTTTAACACCACTCAATCTTCAGGCTTATTTCCTAGCCCTCTTTTTAATTATTTGGGAATCGATGAGAATTTAAGAATTGGAAGTATGTGATAGGCCTCATGCTATAAATACGGGACCTTAACCCATTAAGGAAAAAGTTTAAGGATACTTCATGATGTTGTGGTCACAAGCGATCAATCATTGGCACTTTCCACTGAGGCATCAGCAGTGGAGGATGATGTGGCAGTAGTGGATGTTTCTCTCTCGAAGAAAATGGCTAGGGGGGACTCTGGGGGCCAAGAAAACCATAGAGGCTCCACTAGAGGGGAAATCTAAGACCACAACCTCAGTGGAGGGGGTCTAAAAAAGGCCCGCGACAAGGTCATATGAAGGAGCTATGGGGACTAAGTCAACCAACTAGGTGAAACCAGAAAGGTCTTCTGGGGATGAAGCTATGGTGGAAGGGGTGGTGAATTCACTAGAGGATAGAGTAGTTGGTGAAGCTTTATTGGATGTCCATGTATTAGAATCTCCACTGGTGGAGACTGTGGGAGCTGAGGATGAGGTTGCGCCACTAACAGGGGTAACCAAGGAATATGGGATGATGGCATCCACCATATAGATGCCACAAGGTGTAGTGGGAACCACTACTACTGGAGGAGAGGTTAGTGATGAACTTCTCCTCAAAATGGTTCTTGAACCACTTATGGCCAAAGACCTACACCTAGAAGATCCATCTGATGCTATACTTGCATTATTTCCTCTATACAAGCATTCACCACCCGAAGATGTTGAAGATTCTTACCCATAGGTCACCGGGGATAATTAGGATATATGTTTAATGGAATGGAGGAATGTGTGTAACTTCATAACTCACATTCATATATATGAACTATCATAATTTTTGGGATATATCTATTATTGGTTAGTCTATTAGGAGACTGGTTGGGTGAATTCCAACACTCTTCATGCGCTGGGTCAGGACTTCCTCATAAAGTAGGCATGTGTAGAATGGAAGGAAATCAATCTGGACTAGAATAAGAATAAATTCTAGGTTTCCCAAGAACTTAATAAGGTTTAGAATAAGATTTCCCATATATAGGGTTAGAAATATGAGCACACAATGACCGTTGCTACTTAGGTTGAGATCACTAGTAGTCTGAGGGATCAAATGGAAAAATACAATGACAAGGAGTCCAAGACCAATAAGTTCAAGGATGAGTGACGGGAAAAATAGAACCACCAATAGATCAAGGCTAATAATGTTTTGTCCAAGGTCAATTAATAGAAATAAAACTTGACAGTATGGTAGGAGGACCTTGTGGCCACTCAGTGGAGGTTGTCCAAGCTCGAGCACTCGATCTCCAAGGTAGAGCTATAGAGGAGCATTTTTCAAAGGAGAGGATCCAAAATGTGGATGACCCTCTAAAACTATGGTATTATTAAATTTCATGTTTGAAAATATTTTCTTGATTTATTTTCTTACTTCAATCATATTTCTCAAATAACCAAAAACCAATCCCTAATCTCATGTGGTTCAAGCCTGATGTGAGAAACAAGGGATAACCATGTGCTTACTGCTCATATGAGAGTACTATAAAATCATTGATCACTCAGGTTCTATTTTTTTTACTAACCATCAATAGTATCTGGATTGATATAGGTTGTGGCCTAAGAAGGAGGCTCTCAAAACAACTAACTCAGATTTCCAACGTTCTCTAGTGCATGAGTGGGATAACACAACGGGTATTGAATTCCACCCAAACAAAGGAGAATAGAGAGTGTGAACCAGGATGCCCAAAATCTGGAACACAAGGAGAGTGGAATGGGGATACAAGATAACTATTAACTAGGTTCAAAAACAAATCATATGTACCATTATCCAAGAATGTGAACAAAAAAATGAGGGTCGACCATTGAACATGTTTGAAACACGGAACTTGTCTTAGAATTTTTTCCAAATTCTTCCCGAACATTGGCTGAGGATGTTAGGTGATCCAATATGGAATGATACCATTCCATTAGGGGGTACCTTCATATGTTGTGTAGGATTAGGATCCAGACAAGGGGAATACAAAGTGTAGAAATGAAGTGAGGGAATTTTCAAATGGATTCCAACTCTCCTAATATTATTCCACCATGGATTAGAAAACATTAGTGTGGGTGTATCGGTTGAAAATAAAAACGAAACTCATCCTCTAGGGAATCTTCATCTCAAATGAATAACAATAACTAAAAATTTGAATGATTTGATATAAAACCAGATTCATAATAAAGGATAACTCAAGTGGGGGCCTAGGATGTTTTGTAGTTTCACCCCATGAAAATGAGGATGATATACATGAATTTTTAATGTTGTATAGTAAGGATTTTTAGCACATAGTTTAGCATTATATGGTGAAGAGGGTAGATTTAACAGTTTTACATCATCTGATTTAGTTGTATCCCATAGTTTAATTTCAAATGATTTGGATGTTGCACATAGTTTAAGGTCATATGACCTAGACCATCAAAATAAGCTTAAAGTATTGTTGCATGTAATATGAACAAATAGTTTTAAGTCATGATGTATTGACTGAAGAAGTGTTTGTTCCAAGGGTACTTGTGAGACATGAAGGAAATGACCCTGACATGAATGATCTAAAATAGGCTGGTGTTCCACACAAGTATCAGGAACCAAACAGTATATATAATAAGGTCACTTAGCTTGGGTTGTGGTAAATAGTTTAAAGTCATGAAGCTTGGACTTAAGGGCCTACTAATAGTTTAATGTCATAATTCTTGTACCAAGGCTCCCAGTTTATGGTCAAAGAGTTTTGATCATGGTATGCTCCAAATGGATATGTGTATCACTGAAAATTGACAAACTTGTCATGAATGAGGGACAAGGAGGTCCAACGCCACACCAAAAATTCCTATGAGTATTTATATGTAGTTTAAATTCATAATGGTTGGACATGAATTTCTAGTTTAAGTAAATAGTTTTTGGACCCTAATCTCCTTCACATAGCTCGACCACATTGGTACAAACCCTAGCAGAACTCCTAAGCCCATGCAATTCAAGATAGGTGTGCGAAATAAGGAATGGTAAGGGGATTTTCCTAAAATATGGAAACACACATTAGTGGATAGTAGACAATGGGTAGATAATTTCCCAATGACATTGACCTGCCTACTCAACACATAATAATTCATGGAGGGGTGATACTAAGGGTGTTTTAATTCATCTAAAGAACAAGGAAGTGGAAATAAAGTAATATAATACTTCTAATACCTAGAAAAGGGGAAACCAAAGGGTAGGGATTGACAATTAACCATGTTTGAGATAATGATAACTCAACCACACTAGTCAAAAATGGAGAGATAAAATGAAAAACCAATTGTTGACCATGTCCAAAATACAGGATCTGATGTTTTCTACTAGAGATCTGTTAGGGAATTGGCCTAGGATAATAGGTGAGACTTGGAAAGACATCATCACTATTAGGGGGTCCATCTGGATTAGAAAGACTATGGAAATTAAAACTAATAATGACTCTATGTGTGTATATGGATTGAGGGAATGTATGTGTAGGATTCAACATTCTAGGTTCCACACCATAGCACATTTGAGTATGAAATTGGGGGGTATCAGGAAGTGAGATTCAAAAATTGGTATTAAAAGTAATTTAAGGTCATATTTTATGGCCCATGGGTGAAAGTCAAGTTGGTGCAATTAGTGTGGTGAAGTCTCAAACCCAATGTGAATGGGTCCCAAAGAGGCTTAAAGCCACACAGTGCACCCCTGATATGACGTGAATGTAGTTTATGTTCATGATGCATAGACCATAATGGGGGTCAAGGGGAAAAAGTATTTTACGTATTTGTAGCTAGGAATAGTGAAAAAAATTAGGCATCACTACGTATTCCATAAGTATAGGAATCAAGAAATAAGTAGTTCTAGAACATGACACAGTAAGTGATCGACACTGGTTGGGAAGATCCTCTCTAGCGATGGAATCTGATGAATCCCATGGTTATCATGGTGAATCCCATATTCTGGGAATGGTCATGCATACCATATGAGGCATCCCAAATCAGAATTAGGTAAACATTATCTCTTACTTAAGAGGAATCTTGAACTTGACCATGGTAAGACGGCAGTCTAACATCATGTGTTGAGGACCAACAGGGGGAAGTGTTCTGAAAGGGATTTTCATGGAGTGGTAGTTATAAAATAGTGTGAATGAGTACCAAGGTGTCCAATGTTGTACAAAACACTCCTAAATAATTCTTTCACACAGTTTAAAGTCTTGATGCTTAGACCTGGACTCTTGGTTCCAGGTTATAGAGCTTAGACCCTAGGGCTCTTTGCACCGATATATGCAAAGTGGATGAGTGAAAAACTCAACATGAATGAGATCCAAGGAGGCCGAACACCACACAGAATAGTTTTAGTTGGTTCTGTATATAGTTTAAAATAATAATACATGGACTAGGATAATCAGTTTAAAGTCATGACATATAGACTGATGCTGGCCCCACAGGAACCTATGTGGTATGAAGTGAGTGAATACCCATGGTGAATAAGACCAAATGGGTATCATGCACCACAAATGAAGTCATAGGTCCAAATGGGTTTATGAATTTGTGGCTAGGTCCAAATATGAGAAGTATGGGAATCACTATATATCCCATGAGGATGGGAATCAAGCCACATGTAGTTATAAAATAAGGCATGGTAGAACATAAACATCGGTGAGGATGATCATATTTGGAGAGGGAACTAAAACATCCCATTATTATCGTGGGTTATATAATGTTCATGGTATGGAGTAAATATCATCTCTTATTCAGTGGCATCCTAATTTTGAATAGGTTAGAATTGTATTTTAACTTCATGCATTGAGGAAAAGTCATATAACTTAGACTATAGGGGTTGAAAATAGTTTATGGTCATAATGCTTGCACCTACTGCAAACAGTTTCAAGTCATGTTTTCTTGACCATAGGATCTCAGTTTAAGGTCATAGAGTTGGGACCAAATAGAGGGGGGAGTTACTCAAGTGGATATGTGTAGTGGGGTGTTAGGAAAAACCCAACATGAATGAGGGTATAGGATGACCAAAACCACACCACACAGTCTGGAGATAATCTTGCATATAGTTTAGAGTCATGATGCTTGGAATTGTAGCAATAGTTTAAGGTCATGATTTCTAGACCATAGACTTTTAGTTTAAGGTCATGGAGTTCATAACAAATAGAAGATTATCTAAAAAAAGGGATATGTGGGGCATGAAAAGATTAACCTAATGTGAATGAGGACCAAATAGGTCCACGCTGCATGAAACATTCCTGGGGATACATGAAAAAAAATTAAAGTCATGATGTTGGGACATCAATTATTAGTTTAAGGCCACAGAGTTTAGACCTAAAAGTTAAATTACTTCAAAGTAAAAAATTCAGAGAGGTGAAGAAAAAAAACCAACATGAATGAGGGCCTTGGAGGCCTACCATCACACATCATATCTTGAAAAAATGTGCATGTACTTTAAAGTCATGATTCTTGGACTAGAATTCCTAGTTTAAGGTCAAGGATCTCATACCTCTTGTGAACAGTTTATGGTCATTTTTTATGGACTATAAGGGATCTTAGTTTAAGGTCATAGAGTTTGGACTGATGAAAGGGGTCTTATTAAACGGGTATGTGTAGTGTGATGGAGTGACAAATCCATCATGAATTAGGTCCTAGGAGTCCCAAAATCATACAGTATATTCTAGAGATGACTCACTTGTAGTTTAAAGATATAATGCATAGATTATAGGCTCTTAGTTTAAGGTCATAGAATTTGGACCTAGTGTGCAGTTTAAAATCAAGCATTCGGGGATGTGGGTATGATATTTAACATCATACGGTGAGGATTATAGTTGTTACACAATTTAACTTCATGAAAATAGGATGCATGGTTACCCACACGATTTAGTATTTGAGAAATTTGGTGTTGTTTGGAGTAGTAATACATTCTATATACATGGTGATCAAAGAGTATGCTCCTTTGTAATAGAACTTGTGAATGACATATGGCCCTTCCAATTTGGGTTCTAACTTTGGTGGATTCTTGTCAGGTATCATCGGTTGCCTAATAACCAGTATCATGTCACCTTGGAGGAGGTAGAGGAGGTGAAACTTCATATTGAACCCCTTTCTTGTTTTAGTACTTCTATAGATCATGAAATGCTCAGAGCATATTCTATATGATGGATTGTAGCTCATCTAGATGGAATTTCCCTATTCTTTCTGTTGTCTTCTGGTCATAGACTTTATTTTCAGTGATGGTAGTTGAACCTCAATGGGAAGGACAACTATGTTTTATAAATCTATGAATATAGATTCCCCAAGGTGGAATTTAGAGTCATTTTCTTGTAGGCTTAGAGGGTTTTGGGGTGATTTTCTGGCCAACTCATCTTGTTTTGTCCCACTATCTTCTATGGAATGTAAGAGGGGGTTTTGTTGAATTCATTGATATGTCCATTTTCCTGAGTATGTTAGTGGGTGTATGGTTTGAATGGATTTTCTAATTGTTGTATAACCTTTTCAAGTTCTTTAGCCCATAATTTGGTGCCATTTTCAATGAGAATAGTGTGGGGGACTTCAAATCAATAGATGATATGGGATCTCATGAATTTGGTCATGGATATGGACTTGAATTCCTTAAGGGGAATCACTTCTTACAACTTGGAAAATAAATAGTTTTTTGGTCAGAATAAATATGCATGAGTGAGATTTCATTGGTAGTTATGTCCCCAAAACATTGAGTCCCCATAATGATAAGTGCTAAGAATACTTGGTGGGGTGGAGAATCTTTGGCAGTCAATGTACAAAGTTTTCATGAATCTGAAATGCATATAACCTTTTGGAAATTTCAATACATTCATAGACCATGGTGGGATAGAAGTAGCCTAGACATTGAATATAGTGGGAGAACTCAATCCCTCTTAATGGGAACCATAAGACATGACATGAAATTCCTACATAACCTGAGGAATCTCATCCCCTTGAATGAAATAGAGGATAATTCCATAAAACTCACATCTGTAAAGAGTCTGCTCAAGGTTAGTCCTATTCTAGAGGGTGAACTATATTGTGCACCGACATATTCTCTCATGATTAGCTTAGTCTGGTGGGAGAATACCATGTAGGAGACATTTGATGAAGGGAATTGTCCAATAAGAGGTTTCTTCTACTATGAGGGGACCCAGAGATCCTTATGTGTAACCACTGATAGTCGGCTAGTTTACCTATTGGTTGTTATCATCATCTGTAATGACAGCAGCAATGAATCCCTGATGTACCACATGAATTATCATGTCACCCTAGTCAGATTCTATAAGAGAGGTGGATAAACTTTATAGTGTTTCGGCTCGACCATTCTATGATTGGGGAACATAGTCACTTTTGGATGAGAAGGGAGCAGGGCCATCATCAAGCGAGTGCACTCCAACTGGGGAATAAGCTACGGATTTTTGAAAATGTAGTCATCATTAATATGTTTAATGAAAATCTTGGAGTCTCCATTAACATGAATGTATGGGAAATCAATATTAATATCCAACTAGATATTAGTAATGAGAGTTTGATACTCTTCCTCATTATTAGTGTAGCCTTCTGACAGCAAGAATGAGTTTGGGAGGGAATACAATGTCGGGGTGATAAAGATGATCCTAAGACCCACTTTGTTGATCTTGGTATCATTGATTCTTCTACTAGTTACGCTCTAGGAGGTAACATCAAAGTGTGTATACCAACAATTCATATCCTAATCCACTTAGAGGATAGCCTCATCTAGTTAATCGACATCCAAATGTAATTCTTCAAGATCCAGATGAGCATGCATAAGGTCTTCCAAGGCCTATCCTTTGACAAATTTCTATGGAATGAATCTAATGTTGAAATTATAAATGATCACTTCCCATCATGTTAACCATCTTGTCAACATGGGGTGGTTTAGGATATACTTATATGGATCCACTTGTGATGCCAGTTATATCTCATGATGCTGAAAATAATACTAAAACTTCTGCACTATGAAAACTATTGTGGGGAAGCTCTTATAGACAAGGGAGTACCTTTCCTCTGTGTTGATTATCATGCAACTGAGATAGTATAAATTGTTCTCTCTACCTTCATTTTTATTCTAGGTGAGAAGGGCACTGAGGGACCATTCTAGGTAAGTTACATAGTGGACGAAACACTTATCTAAGATAGGAGGAATCATGATCATAGGTTGTAGTAAATACTACTTGATTTCCTTAAAGGAAGTCTAGTACTCTTCATCCCAGTGGTATATTGTACCTTTATTCACAATCCTAGGTAAGGTAATACACTTCCCGAATAGATTCTTGATGAATCGGCGTATATAGGCTATGTGTCCTTGAAGGCCTTAGAGCTCCCATAGATTTCTAGGAGGAGGAATATGGCTAATAGACTTGACATTATCTGGGTTAATCTCAATTCCTTAGTATCTGATGACGAAGCCAAGAAACCTCCTATAGGTAACCCCAAATGCACACTTCAAATGGTTTATCTTCAGATGCTGAGAGCAAATAAATCTGAACACTTTATCAAGATCTCTGAGATGGTCCTAATGCTGGTGGGACTTGACCACTAAATTTTCCATGTATCATTCCACTAATATCCTGATGATTGATTTGAATATGTGGTGCATGGTCCACTAATAAGTGGCTCTAGAATTCTTGAGACCAAAAGGCATTAACTGGTAGAAGAAGGTCCCTTCTGGTACTCTGAAAGTAGTATTATCCCAATATTCAGGGTCCATATGGATCCAATTATATCTAGAGTATCCATCCATGAAGGAGAAAGCCTATATCCCATCTGTGGAATCAATCAATAGCTCCATCACCAAAAGGGAAAAATAATCCTTTGGAAAATAGAAGTCAATATCTTGGAAGTTAATGCAAAATCTAATATTCCCATTATTGTCCCTAATAGGAATGATGTTGGAAATCCACTTGGGGTATTGTACTTCATTGATGAATTTTTCCATGATAATCTTATCAACTTCTTCCTCGACCATGGCACCATGGGAAGGGTAATTTATTCTAGAAGGTTGCTTGAATTCATAGTGGATCACTGGGAGACTAATATGGTGGATGGTGACTTGAGGGACCAGTCCTAGCATCTCATAATAGCTCTGTGAGAATACATCATGGTGATACTTTAGGAAATCCACATACCTGTGCTTCTCTTATAGAGGCATGGTTTCACTGATCAACATTGGCCCTGTATCTTCCTCAGTGTTGAGGTTCACCTGAATAAACTCGTCAATGGTGGTGAGGAAACCCTCTTCAAATGTGTGAGGAGCATATTCCAAATCTTCTCCATCATCTGATGTAGAAGAATCGGTGGGAGGAAGTTCGTCCATCCCAACTAATTCTGGGGGAGCAGTGGTGCTTGTATGGGTATATACAAAATCCCCAGTGATGGGATCCTATTATGTTGAAACCATAGAGATAGAGGTTATTGATCCAATCCCATTAGTCCTTTGACTACAGGATCTTGGATTAATATCAAAGAATGGTGGTGAGTTAACTTATGTCAATTCAACCCTACCCTATGAAACTTGCAGGTGTGTTGTAAAATGGTGGCCATAGGGTTAACATCTTGGTACTTAATTGGGGTAGGGGATTCTAGTACCACCCAGATACATCTAATATAGTAGTAAGAGTTAATATCCTAACATTCCTTCCATTTAGGGACACTTTATCCCTTCCTATCAGAGATAAAAACAACTCCCAAGATCTGGAATTGTGGGTTCCAACCGATCGATCAGGAGAATGAATACATCATCCACGTCTTCCCATGATCTAGGCGTGATAGTTTCTCACTCAACCTCATTGGTCTAGACCTGATTTACCTTACTATTGTAATAACTATAATCTAGTTAGTGGGATTCATAAGAATCATAGGGAGACTCATCACCTTGAAGAACATCATACTTGAACATTGAGGGAGTACTTGAGGCATTGGTCATATGAGGAGGGAACTTCTACATGCAGATGAATCAAGGGCCTTCCCAGTGGTGTGTTGTAGGTGGTATCCTATGATATTACCATGAATTAAACACTTGCTACCAAGCCTCCAAAATGTGTCTTCAAAATAATCCTTCCACATGGTCTCTTATCATTCTTGTCATAGCCTTGAATATTTATATCAAAGGGAGTCATCTCTACTTTAGTCAAACCCAACTTATGGAGCATCCAGTTTGAAATGATATTAACCCTAGAACCTACGTGGACCAGACAACGGTGAATCTTTATGCCATTGAACTATAATGTGATGTACAATGGTTTAATGTACCCCTATATGAGAGTGCTTTCATCATTTACATAGAATGAGATGAAATTTTGGCATTCTTCTTGCTCAAACTTTTATGTATAGTAAGATTGTGTGGAAGCTATTTTTTATTTGAACTAGATAGGAATTTTCAAGGCCCCTATAAGGAAATCACGCATTTCCTTGGATAATAGGAGGGCCTCTATGATTTAAAATCTTGCAGGTATGATAGAAAGGTGATTCAACATGTTGTACTTCCATGCCAAAAGTGAATTTCTACCCACAAGGGGTCCCTCTTAGTCAAAAGATATAATGGTTGATGCTGGTTGCAGAAATGGATTCTAGATAGTGATGGAAATATCCATCTTCTCACCAGATAACTCTTCCAAAACCACTATTCTTTGACCATTGGTTGATTGAGATCTGGATTTATCTGGATTAGGTTGATCACAATGCAACTGTGGAAGTTCTGTTTGGTCAGTTAACACGGTCAACTATGGAGGAATATCTAAAGGAGCAGGTTGGAATGATATATCTTGCTATGATTTTTGAAAAAACTTCTACCTGGTCTTAGTAGAATTCATGGCTTGGTTCGAGGCATTGGCCTGAGTACTCTGGTGGTTTTCATGTCCTTGACCTCCCCTTCAACGATGTTAGTCAGAGGCATTCTGGGGGTTTTTAGATAATCCCTCATTGTCAGAGACCATGAAGGGATCCATTAACTTAATGGGGTTAATATAATAATTCTCCTAGTAATTTTTAAAGGAGTCTTCCAATGCTGGGAAGACCCTAGGATAGATTCCTAGCTATGTAGTCATGAAATCTACAAGAGAGTGAGACGAATTCGACACCGGCGGGGAACTTTTCTCTCCCATGCTCCATTGGCGCCTGATCTTTTGTGACTTAGTGGGTCATGATGTGGATGTTGATGTAAATTCATGAGGAGGTGCAGTAACTTCAAGAGGTTTGATCTATCCTAAGTAGGCATGGATGATTCCATGGGTATGGGGGTTTGCTCTACTGGCCAACCATTCATTGTAATTATGAGTCCCATTGTTGAAAACCTGATTCCACTCACCTTGAATATCAATTTCAAGCTTAGAAAAGATATGTGAAACCAATATTAAGACATTTACCAACTCGAATAGGCCAGCATCCACTTGTCCCTAGATCCAATCCATGAAAACATAGTATTATTTAATGTTATTTCCAAGTATCCTATAGTAATGAAAATGGTCAGGGTGATCATTACACTCGTCTTCATGGGGATTCATTCATTATGGAATCTTTATAATTCCTTGATCAAGGGAACTGAGGAAATGGTTGGGAACCTATGCATCCTTGAAGAATAGGTTTGATTTCTCGTATCTGGGAAGCACACTCTGGGATCCGGGACCTAATGAGGGGGAGAATCCTGAAAAGGGGTTGGAAACACATTATCTCATCTAGGAGGTGGTTCTTGGTGAGGTTGTTCATGTTGATCCTACACTAGTGGAGGTTGAACTTGATGAGGCAACTGTACTTGGTGAGGATCCTCAAGAGAAGGGTTCAACAGTTCTAGTAGTTTGTGGGCCTCTACTTCTACTATGGAAATAGTATCTACCTTTTCATCTCTTCTCACAGGAACTAGAAGAGATAATGGAAGCACTTTCTTAGATTGCTTCATGGCTTCCTCTAGTCACTGGGCCTTGTTCGGAAATCTTAGAACCCACCTGGGAAGTTCTAAGTGATGAGGTTAGGGACCTTCTCAACCTTTATGTTCCCCACACACATCGTCAAAATCTTCTATTAAGTCATCAACATGTCAAGTGAATACGTGAGTCCCTTCCACCAAGAAAATAAGTCTACAACACACTCATCGAGGTTTGGTTTATACATGAAGAGGTTAGAAATGCTTGTCTTGAATGTGGTGTAGCTAAACTGATAGAGGAATTTTCAGTAAAGATATTCCCAAATAGTGATGGACCCAATGGGAAACTGGTTTTACCAGATGAATGTAGTTCCTTCTAGTGTCTATATTAAACATCATATATTGGAGACATCCTACTTCTCTAGGGTTTCCAACATGGGGCCACACCTTAAGATGAATGGGGGAAATGTTGTAGAGGGTCACCCATCCTGTTAAATGGGGTGAATTTGGGGTTCCAAAAATATTAGGGTGATCTCATGTCATCCACTAGTGTCAATTATAGATTTCCATCAAGCAGGATCACCACCTATCTCATTTCCAAGACCATGAGGTGAGTGGTGAGAGTAGCTATCAAGACTTCTTGGAAAGGGTCCTTGTATTGATGAGGATCCCTAACAACCAACGTGTTAGCATGATCATCAACTCGATAAGTGGTCTCAGAGGCCCATGGAGTTGCATGACTTGGATCCTAAGGAGGGTGTTTGTGACACTCAAGTGGGTCCAATGAATGACACTATGGTCTCTTTCCATATGCTCCTACCTCTACCCAGTCTGGATGCGTAGGATCACTGGGACCAACTAAGGACAACATTCCAAGGAGGACTTTTGCCTACCCCAATAGAGGAGGAATAATATCATGTTGGGAGGCACCATTCTCTGGTCACCACTCATCCAGAATCTCATTGATAATCCTCTTCTAATATGTGTCCTACTAAAGTATGGAAGTAATTATAGGATTAGCCGCTATCATCTACACCATATTAAATGGATTGGAGGGGTTGATATGTCCCTTTTCCTTTTTGGTGTTCTGAACGATGGAAAATAATGAAGAGGCATCCCTAATCCTAGTGTTTTCTACTTCAGGTGAGTGTGGACACCTGTGTGAGAGTTTGTTTGACATTGTGCTATCCTAGGAGGTGGGTTATCCTTATCTCTCTCTGCATTAGGGCCCATGCCCATCTAGTTTTCTGGTATGATGGGGGTGACCATGTTTAATGTGATAATACCCAGAGGGGAATCCTCATTGTTGATGAGTAGGCCAATCTTTCACATGATAGGGATGAAGTGGAGAGGATCATACTTACCCCATCCCCTAATATTCACATGCGGATATGCCTCTTATATGATCCTGTAGAGAACTATGAAACTCTTGACACATCTCTGTTGGAGGTTCTAATGGTAGTCAGGTTACTCGAGGTGCTGATCTAATGGGAGTGCTGCCAACTTGACCATTGGGCATTGTTGATCAATGTCGTTGAAGTGCTCCTAAATTCTTGGATATACCAACTCATGGTCACAGAAGTGATAAAAGGTCATCCATATGGTATGGAGGAAATGTGTGTCTTGGACCTTGATGATGGACTCTGAGATATTTAATTTGGAAGTAACATTTGGAAAAAAACTGATTAGAAACCAAAGTCTCCCACAAGATTTCTTGCTCAGAGGTAGGTTCCTTATCTTGTTCATACCAAGTTTTTATCGGAATTGGCTGAGAAAAAATCACTAGATATGATGTAGATTAGTTTAATGGAATGTTGGATAGTAGAGGATTCATTGCGTGAGCTAACTATTTACTACACACTAGGACATCTCTCAAAGTGTGATTCCAACCGCATCATCATGTCCTTATAGTACTGGGTGCTCATCTCGGCCTCATTTGTAAGGGTGACAATACTCCTTGGTAGATCAACTATATGATCATCATCTATCCCATTCTAGAACAGTTCTCCATGATATTGGGTAGAGGTGGATAGGGAAACTGACAATGATTGAGACGGCTGCACAATGAACCCCTGGAAGGGGGAAAAATCTTCCTCCACCTACTTGTATTTATAGAGGGGTTTGGGGATACTATGGATTTAACCTTCTTTGATATAGAATCTAACCTATTAGTTTCCTACCCCAGACTCTGATGTTAAGTACTGGGGTGAAGGCTTCATCCTTGATTCACATTCCACTTCATTATTCGAGAGGTTGAAGGGGTTGAACATGACTTGGTGTTGCCCAGGATTTTTCCTTCAGTTGCGGTGGTTCACCCTTATGCCCTAGGAAAATTCTTCAAGGCAGGGTAATTTTTTTCATGGGGAGTAAATCCATGATAGTTGGTGATAAATAATGGAGTAAATCAACTTTAATTAGTAATGGAATGTGGGGACCTATGTGTTTACTGGTGGTGATAGAATGAGGAGGACCACAGAGCTAGTTGGTTAGAGTACAAAGAGGATCTTTATGCTAGTTGAAATGAAAAAGGGTAGGACCTATGTGTTAAGAATCACATGTATGGGGAGGGACTACATTATAATTTTCAATGATACTTGGAGGACCTATCCTCCCCAACCTCTCCTCCCTTACCTCTTCTCACTGCTCTACCCTCCTTCCTGATAAACTTTCTCACCGTGGCGCCCTCCTCCCTGACGACCTATCTAACAGTGGAAACCTCCTCCCCATAGACCTCTCTCACCATGATGACCTCATCCTTGACAACCTATGTCACCATGGTTCCCTCCTCCCTAACACTTCCAATCAATGTAGTGCATCCCTTTACAGTATTTATTTCATCAATGATCTGATTTTAAGGTTGTACTGTGATTTGAATTTAATTTGATAGTTATTTAGATCTCTCTTCCTCTTGAATATAAGTAATATGGGGTTCATGAAATCCATATATGAAGGATTTAGATCTACCCACTCAATTTCTAGATTCCACTTGGTATAAATTAATTGTCACCTATCATACAATGATTCATTCTAAGAAGAAAAGGAATTGATTAAGTCATAGATTATTGATAGAATATTCTCCTTGGAATACAATCATATGGAGGCATAGGGTAGATAAAAATATGGATTTTATCATGTTTTTTATATTTTTATCCATCATGATCATGCTTGGGTTATCTCACATGAAATATTAGTTGTTGCAAAAACAATGGAAGTTATTGATGATAGTCATGATCCTTGAGGGTTAGATAATCTAATTTTAGGTGACATGGGTTATCCAAATGAGTGTAATCTAATATTGATGGTCGATAAGTCCCCCCTTGTTAGGTGAATTCACATGATGGTATATAGATTCCATCTCCATGATGTATCACTTAATTGGAAAACCACATCTGTGTCCTTTAATATTGATTCTCTTCAAATTATCTATTTCAATTTCATATTCATTTCATCTATTCTTAGTGGAAAGATCATGAAATAATTTATGTGGTGGGTAGGATATATCCATGAAATTTACATTTTATTTAGTTGAGGCCTTCCATTTCAAGAAATATCTAAATATGTTGAGGATCTATAATATATTTAATCTACCTCTTCAACCATGTGAACACTCATTCATCATGTACTTTAGTGAGAACCATATTTTGGTTGGATATAATATCATTATGATCATCCTTATTTGTTTCATGATATATGTTTTCTACATGGATAATTATAATAAAACTCACTTATGTAATGTGAATAATTGTAATCAAATCCTCTTTAGTGTTGTAGGGGATTCATTTCCATAAAACTATTTTTAAGTGGAAAAAACAACTACCATTGATATTTTAAATCTTGGTAGTCCATTTTAGATTATGATCACTTTGAGGTTCCTCTCTCTATCTCTATCTCTCAATCTTAAATGATCCATAGAAAGAGGTTTTTGATAGGTAAATGTGAGTGACTTTTCAATGGATTGCATTAAACTAGATCCCAATGGGGGGGATGATAATTAGGAGGGTGGAGCCAAGATAATTCTTCCTATGAAGTCCCTCCTAACCAAGAGATGTCCAAATACCTTTAAGGGGAAGGGTGTAATAATTATCCTATATATATGGTATGAGGTTACTATACCACAATTATGACTATCTTTGAGGATGAAATGGTTGTAATAATATCCCTGTAATTATGGGGTGGGGTTTCTCCAATTATAATATAGAGGTAGTTTCTTCCACTATATTTATTTCTATTTGGGATTCAACTAGGGAATGAGTTTAGTGTAATACCTTTTTTGGGTGAACAGTTCACATGAGTAGGGATTCCTTATGGTGGAATATTTTGTTTTCCCTAAATTGGAGGCTTGTTTAACCTTATTTGAATCTTAATTCATGATTCTATTAATATATTTTCCTATAAGGTATTTTATTTCTATGATTTAGGAATTTCGTTATTTTTTCACATAGGCCAACTTGAATATATGGAGCTAGGCCCTGAGACCTATTAGGGGGTGCAGTGTGTAGGAAGGGGGGTAGGGGGTGCAGGGTGAGGGGGCAGGGGTGTGGGGGTGTAGGGGGGTGTCTATGGGGAAGTGTGCATGGAGAGGGGTAGAGGGTGCAGGGGGAGGGGGGATGTCCAGGAGGGGTTTGGGAGTTGGGGGTAGTGTGCAGGGAGTAGGGGGTGTGGGGGTGTAGGGGGAGGGGGGTAGGGGTGAAGGAGGAGGGGGTTTTTTAGGAGGGGGTGTCTGGGGTGGGGGTTGGGGGTAGTGTTTAGGGGGGAAAGGTGTGTGGGGTGTAGGGGGGGTGTCCAGGGGTAGTGTCACTACTACAATTTTTAGATTTTGAGGTGGGGGACTAATACCAGCCGCCATTTTCCAGCCGCTAATACTATCAACAGCGACCGCTGCATTTTAATACAGCAAAAAACCTAATTTCCCCTCCCCAAACCCACGACCCATTTTCCCATCCACAAACCCACGACCCGCCCCTCCCCGACCCCGTGACCCCGACCCCCAGCGACCCCAAACATGCGACCCGACGACCCCTCCCCAACACCCGGCGACCCCTCCCTAACCCCTGAAGACCCCGACCTCCGGTGACCCCAACCCCCGGCGACCACCCACCCTAGGTGATTCCCAGTGACCCCAGCAACCCCCGGAGACTCCCACCCCCTTGCCTCTGTGCTGTTCCACCCGCAACCTCGGCGACCCCCACCGCCTTGCCTCGACATTGCACCTTTGGACAGTCCCACCGCCGTCATCCCCTCCCGGCCCCATTGCATCCCTCCAGAATGTCTTCATGCCTCTATTGGAACCTCCCAGTCTATTGTGCCCTTCCGTGTAGAACCCTCCCACACTTCATACAACGGTTCCACCCCTTTCGATTCCATCCATTGAATCTCTATCGCCAAGTCATTGCACCGTCATAGATCCACAATTGATTCACACCCCATTGCCCGTAGTCGAGTCCTCTACAGGTAGTGTTTTTTATCCTTAAAATTTGTTTTTAAATTTTAATGATATGTTTTTTTTTTAAATTTAAATAAGATATTTCACTTTTGATTCCTATTAAATACATATATGAATATGAGATGGATTGATATGCAAGATAGGTTTTCAGTTGAATATTATGAGGGGATTAAGCGATTTATGGATTTCACCAACAGATTTTCAAGCGATATGATTAGTTGTCCATGCGGAAAATGTGCAAATAGATATCTCTTAAAACGAGATAGTGTTAGAGAACATCTGATTTTGAATGGGTTTTTGAAAAATTATAAGACATGGACACGTCATGGAGAAGATTATGTTTCATTTCATCACTCAGAAAGTATACATATAAATGTTGATTTGAGAATAGTTGATCTGATGAACATAATGATCAATTATATGATGTGTTAGTTTCAACCTGAAGATAGTAATGTCATAAATGACAATGTTGTATTGATTAATCCTCATTCTTATACAGATAGAGAAGCATTAAAATTCTTTGAAATTCTTGACGATGCGTGTACTGAATTATATCCTGGATGCACTAAATTTAGTAAGCTGGCATTCATCGTTGAATTGTTACACCTGAAGGCCTGGAACCAGTGGTCAGATCCCTCATTCAAATTTTTTTTGGTATTATTGAAGAAGGTACTCCTTGCTGGAGTGAAGATTCCGAAGTCATTCTATCAATCTCGCTAATTGACCGATGATCTTGGTTTTACATATGATACAATTGATGTGTGTCGCAATAATTGTATGTTGTTTAGAAAAGAGAATGTGCAATTAAATATATTTATTGTTTTCTATACATCCAAGAGGAAGACCAATGAGATTAATCAAGGTAGTCAAATTCTTCATGGGAGAGTCTTGAATCAAGGGAAACAAGTTTACGCTAAACAGATGCATTATTTCCCACTGAAACCGAGACTGAAGAGATTCTTCTTGTCCACTAAAATTGCTAAATTGATGACTTGGCATTCAGAGATAAAGAAAGTGGTTGATAAATTAACTCACCCAGCAGATTCTTTGGCATGGAAAGAGTTTGATCAAAGACACCCAGAATTTTCCCGAGATGATCATAATATTCAACTGGGTTTGGAAGTAGATGGTTTTAACCCATTTAGGTCCATGGTTGGTGCAACACACAGTACATGGCCAGTGGTTTTGGTTCCATACAACATTCCCCCATGGGTATGTATGAAGAAACCTTTTTTGTTACTGTCAATTCTATTTGATGGACCGAGAGGACCTAGCGATAAAATCGATGTTTATATGTAACCTTTGATTGATGAGCTGCAAGAATTTTGGGCCGATGGTGTAATAAATTTTGACCCAGCAGCTAATGAAATGTTTAGACTTTAGGCCGCTTTGTTATAGACATTTAATTATTTCCCAGCATATGCTAACTTATCAGTTTGGAGTAAAAATGAGATTTTTCTTGCCCTTGTTGTAATAAGAGTAAGAAATCAATATGGATTAAGCACTATAGAAAGTGGGCATATCTTGGTCACAGACGCTTTCTTACTCCATTGCACAGGTTCAAAAAATATCGTGCATTGTTTGATGGTAATATAGAGTATGACCCATCACCACAAATATTGTCTGGTGTTGAATGTTTTTCACAACTAGATCAAGACAACATCCATACAATGTATGATTTTCAAGATTTATTGGTTCATGTATTTCCTTCTACTCCTGCTGCAAATAGAAAGCAAAGTCATAATTTGAAGAAACAGAGTATTTTTTTTGAATTGACTTATTGGAAACATAATATTTTAAGACATAATTTGGATGTGATGCAAATTGAAAAAAAATGAATGTGATAATATATTGTGCACCATTTTAGGCATCAAGGGGAAATCATAGGACAGTGCTAATACTCGATGTGATTTTCAAGAAATGGGATTGAGAAAACCTTTACATTTACAGATGGGTGAAGGTAATCAGGCATACATGCCTGTTGCATAGTAAACAATGAATAAAAAAGAAAAACAAACATTTCTATAAATTTTGAAGACCGTTATGGTGCCAGATGGTTATTGCTCTAATATTTAGAAGCGTGTGAATATGAAGAGAATGACATTACAGGTTTTTAAAAGTCACAATAATCATATTCTGATTCAACGGTTAATTCCTATAGAAATTTGTGATTGCTTACCTGCCCAGGTTGTTGAGCCGTTGATTGGAGTTCTTAATTTTTTCAGACAGCTCTATTCTAGGAATCATCGCATGAGTGATTTGAAAAAGTTGCAGGATAAGATTTTACTTCCACTATATCACCTAGAAAAACTATTTCCGCCATCTTTTTTTGATTTCATGGTTCACTTGACCATTCATTTAACTGCTGAAGTCATTGATGGTGGTCCCATGCAATTCAGGTGGATGTATCCAATAGAGCAATAATTAAATACATTGAAATGGTATGTGCTCAACAAATTTCATCTGAAAGCCTCAATTTCCAAGGGATATTTAATGGAAGAGTGTACTAATTTCTGTGCTTCATATATCGATGAGGTTGAAACTAGGATAGATAAACCGTCCAAGAATGATGAGGGTCCAATTGGAGAAGGAATAACATTTGATATGCGGAATGACGAGAGGGTTCAAGATCATCGATATGTGTTTTTCAGCACTCCATCAGTTATTCCATTGATACAGTAAGTTTTAAAGTTGATGTGTATTTGGTTTCTATATTTATTTTATTGCTTACCTTATATTTTGTTGTGATTTAGGATGCATATCGCTGAGTTGAAACGTGAAAGGCCCCGTGAAACTGACTATCAAATCCAGAAACATCATTTAAACACATTTCATGAGTGGTTAAAGATTCATGTACATATAATTGATTTAATATTTTTATAGTTTAACTTAGTTGTATTTTCACAATCCTTTATCCATTAAACTATATATGTGAAATTTTCAGATTCAAAAGTTACGTGATTTAACCCAGCATGTGAGTGAAGAACTCAACCAACTAGCTGATGGTACATTTATTAAAGCTCGTCGCTACAAGTCTTTGTATGCTAACAGATTCCAATTTCATATTAGTTATGTTGACATGAATCGAGCCACACAAAATAGTGGTGTTGGTTGTTCTTTTGTTGGTGTGGGTTATTATTATGGATTGTTGAGAGATGTTATTGAGGTTATTTATGGTCATGGATTAAAACACATATTGTTAAGGTGTGATTGGGTCGATCCAGTTCGTGGAAAAAAAGTTGATAACTTCCAATTTAAATTAGTAAACTTTAACAATATTCTATATAAAGTTGACCGAGTAAACAATGAGCCCTTCATACTGACATCGCAGGCAGAACAAGTTTACTTTGTCATCATTGATTCTGATTGCAAAGTTGTGGTGAAAATTTCTAGAATAGGGGTTTTCCTAATTGACCAATAGGAACCTGAATTTGTCGCATTTCCTGATCAAACACTTGACCAAACAACAGTAGTTGTACGAGATGATGATATACAATGGTCCAGAGAGACAGTTGAAGGAGATACGATATACTTGTATGATTAGTGAAAATTGTAATTATATCCCTAGTTATTGTTTGTTAAAATATTTATGATCATATATGTATAAAAATTGCTTGATTTAACTATAATCTCTTTTAATGTAGGTATGTCACAGGGTGGTCACAGTGGTTCACCTGATGTTGTCGGTATGTGTGTTTTCATTTTTCTAAATTAATTGATTGTAATTTTCTATGTATATTTCACTAAATGTTTTTAATCATTAATTTATATTGTAATTGAATTATTAATTTATTTTTATCAAGATCTAGTGCGTCTTCCAGCATACGTAGGGGTCCTGGTAGAGGGGTTCGATCTTAGAACTCTAGAGCCTGATTGGATGTGTTATTTGATGACACATTTCATCCATTTGGAGAAGGTGCTACTGTATTGAGTCGTCAGTTTGGGCTTATGATATGAGACTCACACAGATTCCCTCTGACGACTCATGAATGGAGTTCTTTCCCTCATGATACGATGGACAGATTGTGGAGGGAGGTTTAGGTAAATTCAATGTTTAATTTTTCATGATATTGTTATTATTATTATCCCATCTACTAACAATTTTTTTAATAGGATAATTTGACATCCTGTCCAGATGAGTTTTAGGGTGTATGTATTTCCAAATGCCAAAAATTATGGAAGGATTACAAGTTAAGGGTGAAGAGAGATCACTGGACACCATTTGCGGGTGTGTCATACATTCTACAACGAGTCCCTCCGAGAATTCTTCCTGCGCAGTGGCAGGATTTGGTTGTGTTTTGGTCGAGTGAGGCGGCGATGGTAAGATTTATTACTTTTAATCTATAAATGACTAATTTTTCAAATGTCTATTAAGTAAATATGTTGATTGTAGACCGAGTTTTCTCTTCATTCACATAATCGGGCGATGCAGGGCACGCCTTCCAGACTTGGCACTCGACATGTGTCACAGCTCAGACATTATGTAAGTTTCGAATTCACTATTCATTAATATTTTAAAAATATTGTAGTATAACATGGTGAACCCCTTTATTATATTTACACCAATGTGGCGAGTTGATCGATCGGATGTCCATATGGGTGAGGACTCATAGGGCGGGTGATCCCGATGTTGTCGGTGTTATAGTAAGAAAATTATTTACTAATAAATGTATTTTTATTTTATATAAATTATTCATATTTTTTCATTTATTCATTATATTCTATAGGCACAGTTTGATGCTCAGTTAGTAGAGTTTCTAGAGGAGAAATGTCGTAGTACTGTGCGTAGAGATGAAATATTTCACCGTGTCGTGGGGCGTGACGGTCATGGTTATTCTTTGACTTATGGATGTGGTGTCCCATGATGTGCAGTTGTTAGATCAAATGTGATGGGTTCATGTAGGGAGTCAGGTATGCGCATAGATACTGAGATAGATGCTTCCATGTAGGATATGTAGCGCAATTTTGATGCACAGTTTCAGCAATTACGTGCAGAGTATGAGGAGAGGTTGTCACAGATGCCATCACGTATCGATGAAATTATGATGCAACAAGTAGTGCCACATGTAAACAATAAAACAAACCATACTCAGATTGAATTTTATTGATATGTTTAAGATACATAATATTGATATATATTGTAGGCTCCTAATACAGCTGGTGGACATCGCAGTGATATTGGTGATCCAGATGATAATGAACCCCATGCATGAGGTAATTTCATTTGTGTTGATGAGTTCTCTAGAAGTTTTTATATCCTTAATGAATAGAATCTTACATTTTTACCTAGATTAGTTTGTTTTAGTATTTTTGGATGACATCTGCGTGCACTCCAAGAATGATTATAATCATACCCAATATCTTGACATCATCTATATTACACTTATAAAGCATAGACTATACTCCAAGCTATATATATGTCATTTTTGTATTGATTAGGTATAGTTATTGGGTCAAATAATCTCAGAGGAAGGTGTGTCAGTGGATAGAGAGAAACTTCAGGTAGTTGTTTCTTGGGAGAAGCCCAAGAACTCTTCTGATATCTGTATCTTTCTAGGGTGAGTGAATTGTGAAGTGGTCACGAAGACGGCACATCAATCGGACATGCGGTTTGCGCGGTACGGCTCAATATGCATTTTTCTAAGTGTTGGGAGCACTTCATAAACGAGCGTGGGGGGTCCAAACGGGAAGAATAATGTCGGAATGGCCTGAAATCAAATGACAATAATGGGTGAGTGAATTGTGAAGTGGTCACGCCGACGGCACATCAATCAGACGTGTGGTTTGCATGGTACGGCTCAATATGCATTTTTTTAAGTTTTGGACACGCTTCATAAACGCGTGTGGGGGGTCCAAACGGTCCTAACGAAGTCGAAATGGCCTGAAATCAGACAACAAAATTGATTGAGTGAATTGTGAAGTGGTCGTACAGACGGCACGTCAATCGGAGGTGTTGTGTGCCCGCGGTGACCAAGAACACAGTTCTGGTGTCAAAAACGGCCAAAACGGGGGTTTAACGGTCAAATTCATAGAGGATGACTTTTTATTGACCTGAAATCACAGTGAAACAATATAATTATTATTCAGGATGTGTACGAGAAGACGAAATGTCAATCGGACGTGCGGTATGGCTTAATATGTGTTTTTTAAGTGTTGGGTGCGCTTCATAAATGCGCATGGGGGGTCCAAATGGGCCAAATGATGTCAGAATGAACTGAAATCAGACTAAAACAATGGTTGAGTGAATTTTGAAGTGGCCGAGTAGACAGTACGTCAATCGGAGGTGTCGTGTGCCCGTGGTGACAGAGAATGCAGTTCTGGTGTCATAAACAGCCAAAATGGGCGTTTAACGATCAAATTCATAGAGGACGACATCAGATTGAACTGAAATCATAGGGAAACAATCAAATTATTATTCGTGACTTGTACGATGAGACGAAATATCAATCGTAAGTGCGGTTTGTGTGGTACGGCTCAATATGCATTTTTGAGGTGTTGGACGTGCTTCATAAAAGTGTGTGAGGGTCCAAACTGGCCGAACGAAGTCGTAATGGCATGAAATCAGACAACAACAATGTGTGAGTGAATTTTGAAGTGTTCGAGTAGATGACACATCAACCGGAGGTGCCGTGTGCCCGCGGTGACCAAGAACGCAGTTCTGGTGTCATAAACGGCCAAAACTGGCGTTTAACTGTCAAATTAATAGAAGACAACATAGAATTGAACTTAAATCATAGGGAAACAATATAATGATTATTTGTGACATGTATGAGTAGACAACGCATCAATCAGACGTGCAGTTTGTGCGGTACGGCTCAATATGCATTTTTTAAGTGTTGGGCGCGCTTCATAAACGTGTGGGGGGGGTCCAAATGGGCCGAACAAAGTCGGAATGGCCTGAAATCATACAACAACAATGTTTGAGGGAATTTTGAAGTGTTCGAGCAGACAACACATCAATCGGAGGTGTCGTATGTCCGTGTTGACCGAGAATGCAGTTCTGGTGTCATAAACGGCCAAAACCGGCGTTTAACGGTCAAATTCATAGAGAACGACATGGGATTGACCTAAAATCACATAGAAACAATATAATTATTATTTTTTATGTGTACGCGCAGACGACACGTCAATCAAAAGTGTGGTTTGTGTGGTACGACTCAATATGTGTTTTTTAAGTGTTGGGTGCACTTTATAAACGTGCGTGGGGGTCCAAACGGGCTGAACGAAGTTGGAATATCCTGAAATCAGAAAAAAAACAACGGTTGAGTGAATTGTGAAGTGGTCGAGCAGACGACGCGTCAATTGGAGGTGTCGTGTGCCCGTGGTGACCGAGAATGCAGTTATGGTGTCATAAATGGACAAAATGGGCATTTAACGGTCAAATTAATAGAGGATGACATTGGATTGACCTAAAATCATAGGGAAACAATATAATTATTATTCGTGACATGTATAAGAAGACGACACGTCAATCAGACGTGCGGTTTGCGTGGTACGGCTCAATGTGCGTTTTTTAAGTGTTGGGCGCGCTTCATAAACGCACGTGGGGGTCCAAATGGGCCGAACGAAATCAGAATAGACTAAAATCAGAAGAAAAAAATGGGTGAGTGAATTGTAAAGTGTTTGAGCAGACGGAACATCAATCGGAGGTGTCGTGTGCCCGCGGTGACCGAGAACGGAGTTCAGGTGTCATAAACGGCCAAAACGGGCGTTTAACGGTCAAATTCATAGCAGATGACATCGTGTTGACCTAAAATCATAGGGAAAAAATATAATTATTATTTTTGATGTGTATGCATGGACGACATTTCAATCGGATGTGTGGTTTATGCGGTATGGCTCAATATGCGTTTTTTTAGTGTTGGGCGCGCTTCACAAACGCACGTGGGGGGTCCAAATGGTCTGAACGATGTCGGAATGGCCTGAAATCTGACGACAACAATGGGTTAGGGAATTGTGAATTGTTTGCGTAGAAATCTCATCAATCGGATGTGTCGTGTTCCCACGTTGACTGAGAACGCAGTTCTGGTGTCATAAACGGCCAAAACGGGCGTTTAACAGTCAAATTCATAGAGGACGACATCGGATTGACTTGAAATCATAGGGAAACAATATAATTATTATTCGTGATGTGTCCGAGGAGACATCACATCAATAAGATGTGTGTTTTTCATGGTACGACTCAATATGTGTTTTTTAAGTATTGGGCGCATTTTATAAACGCGCATGTGGGGGTCCAAATGGGCCGAACGAAGTCGGAATGGTCTGAAATTAGACGACAACAATAGGTGAGTCAATTTTGAAGTGGTCGAGCTAAAGGCACGTCAATCGAAGGTGATGTGTGCCCGCGGTGACCAAGAACGCACTTCTCGTGTCCTAAACGACCAAAACGGGCGTTTAATGGTCAAATTCATAGAGGACGACATCAGATTGACCTTAAATCACATGGAAACAATATAATTATTATTTGTGACATGTACAAGGAGACGAAACATCAATCGAACGTGCGGATTTCATGTTATGGCTCAATATGTGTTTTTTAAGTGTTGGGCGCGCTTCATAAATGCGCGTGGGGGGTCCAAACCAGCCGAACGAAATCGGAATGGCCTAAAATCAGATGACAACAATAGTTGAGTGAATTTTGAAGTGGTCGAGTAGACGGCACATCAATCAGAGGTTTCGTTAGCCCGCGTTAACCGAGAACGCAGTTCTGGTGTCATAAATGGCCAAAATGGGTGTTTAATGGTCAAATTCATAGCGAATGACATTGAATTCACCTAAAATCATAAGGAAACAATCTAATTATTATTTGTGTCGTGTATGTGCTGATGACATGTCAATTAGACTTGCGGTTTGTGCGGTACAGCTCAATATGCATTTTTTAAGTGTTGGGCGCGCTTTATAAATGTGCATGGGGGGTCCAAATGGGCCGAATGAAGTCAGAATGGCCTAAAATCAGATGACAACAATGTTTGAGTGAATTGTAAAGTGTTCGAGCAGACCGCACATCAATCAGAGGTGTCTTGTGCCCGTGGTGACCGAGAATGCAATTATGGTGTCATAAACGGCCAAAACGAGCGTTTAACGGTCAAATTCATAGAGGAAAACATTGGATTGACCTGAAATCACATGTAAACAATCTAATTGTTATTCTTGATGTGTACAAGGAGACGACATGTCAATTGGACATGTTTTTTGCGTGGTACGGCTCAATATGTGTTTTCTAAGTGTTGGGCGTGCTTCATAAATGCTCGTGGGGGGGTCCAAACGGGCCGAACGAATTCGGAATGGCCTGAAATCAGAAAAAAACAATATGTGAGTGAATTTTGAAGTGTTCAAGAAGACGTCATGTCAATCGGAGGTGTCGTGTGCCCGCGGTGACCGAGAACGCAGTTCTGGTGTCATAAATGGACAAAATGGGCGTTTAACGGTCAAATTCATAGCGGACGACATTGGATTGACCTGAAATCAGAGGGAAACAATATAAATATTATTTTTGACATTTATACATAGAAGGAACATCAATCGGACATGCAGTTTGCACAGTATGACTTAATATGTGTTTTTTAAGTGTTGGGCGCGCTTTATAAACTTGCGTGGGGGGTCCAAACGGGCCGAACGATGTCGGAATGGCCTGAAATTAAATGAAAACAATGGGTGAGGGAATTGTGAATTTGTCTCACATACAAAACATCAATTGGACGTGTCGTGTGCCCGCGTTGACCGAGAACGCAGTTCCAATGTCATAAACGGCCAAAACGGGCGTTTAACGGTCAAATTCATAGAGGATGACATCGGATTGACCTGAAATCACAGGGAAACAATATAATTATTATTAGTGACGTGTCTGAGGAGACAGCACATCAATTGAATGTTCGATTTGCGCGGTACGGCTCAATATGTGTTTTTTAAGTGTTGGGTGCGCTTCATAAACGCCTGCGGGGGGGGGGGGGGGGGGGGGTCCAAACTGGCCGAACGAAGTTTGAATGGACTGAAATCAGACGACAACAATGAGTGAGTGAATTGTGAAGTGGTCAAGTAGGCGACACATAAATTAGAGGTGTCGTATGCCTGCAGTGACCGAGAAAGTACTTCTGGTGTTCTAAACGGCCAAAATTGGCGTTTAACGATCAAATTCATAGAGGACGACATCGGATTGACCTGAAATCATAGGGAAACAATATAATTATTATTTTTGACATGTATGAGGAGACATCACATCAATCAGATGTGCAGTTTTCATGGTACGGCTCAATATGCATTTTTTAATTTTTGGGCGCGCTTCATAAACGCCCGTGGGGGGGTCCAAAAGGACCAAATGAAGTCGAAATGGCCTAAAATCTGACGAAAAGAATGGGTGAGTGAATTTTGAAGTGGTTGAACATACTTCATGTCAATCGGAGGTGCCATGTACCTGCAGTGATTGAGAATGCAGTTCTGGTGTCATAAATGGCCAAAACGGGCGTTTAACGGTCAAATTCATAGAGGACGACATCATATTGACCTGAAATCACAGGGAAAAAATCGAATTATTATTTTTGATGCGTACGAGGAGACGACACATTAATCGGACGTGTGGTTTGCACGGTACAGCTCAATATGCATTTTTGTGTTGGGCGTGCTTCATAAACGCGCGTGGGGGGTCCAAACAGGTCGAACAAAGTCGAAAAGGCCTGAAATCATATGAAAACAACGGGTGAGTTAATTTTGAAGTGTCTAAGTAGATGGAACGTCAATCGAAGGTGTCTTGTGCTCGCAGTGACCGAGAATGCACTTCTGGTGTCCTAAACGGCCAAAACAGGTGTTTAACGGTAAAATTCATAGCGGATGACATCAGATTGACCTGAAATCATAGGAAAACAATATAATTATTATTTGTGACATGTACAAGGAGATGGAACATCAATTGGACATGCGTTTGTGTGGTACGGCTTAATATGCATTTTTTAAGTGCTGGGCGCGCTTCATAAACGCGTGTGGGGGGGGTCCAAACCGGCCAAATGAAGTCAGAATGGCCTAAAATTAGACAAAAAGAACGGGTGAGTGAATTTTGAAGTGGTCTCATAGACATCATGTCAATCAGAGGTTTCGTGTGGCAGCAGTGACCGAGAACACAGTTCTGGTGTCATAAACGGCCAAAACGGGCGTTTAACGGTCAAATTCATAGCGAACGACATTGTATTGACCTAAAATCATAGGGAAACAATATAATTATTATTATTTATTTTTATGCATAGATTACATGTCAATCGGACATGTGGTTTTCGCGGTACATCTCAATATGCATTTTTTTAAGTGTTGGGCATGCTTCATAAATGCGCATGGGGGTCCAAACAGGCCGAACGATTTCGGAATGGCCTGAAATCAAACAAAAACAACAAGTGAGGTAATTGTGAATTGGTCGCACAGATGGCACATCAATCACACGTGTCATGTGCCCGCGTTGACCGAGAACGTAGTTCTAGTGTCATAGACAGCCAAAACGGGCGTTTAACAGTCAAATTCATAGAGGATGACATCAAATTAACCTAAAATCATAGGGAAACAATATAATTTATATTCATGATGTGTCTGAGGAGACGAAACATCAATAGTATGTGTGGTTTGTGCGGTACGGCTCAATATGTGTTTTTTAAGTGTTGGGTGCTCTTCAAAAACACGCGTGGCGGGGGTCCAAATGGGCCGAACGAAGTTGGAATGGCTTGAAATCAGAAAAAAAAACAACGGGTGAGTGAATTTTGAAGTGGTCAATCATATGGAACGTCAATCGGAGGTGTCGTGTGCCTGTGGTGACTGAGAATGCACTTCTGGTGTCCTAAACGGACAAACGGGCATTTAACGGTCAAATTCATAGCGAATGACATCGGATTGACCTGAAATCATAGGTAAACAATATAATTATTATTTTTGATGTGTATAAGGATACATCGCGTCAATAGGATGTGTGGTTTTGTGCGGTATGGCTTAATATGCGTTTTTTAAGTGTTGGGTGTGCTTCATAAACGCGCGTGGGGGGGTCCAAACTGGCCGAACAAAATCGGAATGGCCTGAAATCAGACAATAAGAACAGGTGAGTGAATTTTGAATTTTTTTCATAGACGTCATTTTAATCAGAGGTGTCGTGTGCCCGTGTTGACCGAGAACCCATTTCTGGTGTCATAAACAGCCAAAACAGACGTTTAACGGTCAAATTCATAGCGGACGACATCGGATTGACCTGAAATCACAGGGAAACAATCTAATTAGAACTAAATAATTAATGATTTTAAAATTTTAAAACGGTAATCAAAATTATGAATATATTTTGAAAATAAAATATTTTCGATCTGTTATAGTAAGTTTGAATTGAAATATGTTAATTTGTTTCAATTATTTGTTTATAGGTTTTATTCGGTACTAATTTTGTTATTAAATTTTGTTATGCAGTTATATTTGATGATAAATGTGGATCTTGGAAGATTAATGATGAGATTTATGTGGGTATATTTTATTGTGTAATTGATATTTTTTAAAAAAAAATTAAAAACCTATAGAGGCCGCCATTCGGCGGCCCCTTTAGGTGTTTCCATCACCTCTTGTAGTGGCCGCCAAATGGCAGATGTTATAGGTCTGGGCTACAACAGCTGCTGTTTGGCAGCCCCTGTATCCCATTCCATCTCACCTACAGTGTCCTCCAAATGGCAGTTGCTGAAAGCAATAATGACAGGCCAAAAGTGGCCGCCGATTGGCGGATGCTAGGCGGCCGCTATAGACCTTTAGCAACGGCTTTTGGCGGCCACTAATGGTCATGATTGTACTAGTGTGTGTAGGGAGGGGGGCATGGGTGTAGGGGGTGGGGGCTATCCATAAAGGGGGTGGGAGGTGGGGCAGTGTCGTAGGATCAAGGGTGTGGGGGTGCAAGTTGAGGGGGCAGGGGGTGTAGGGGGAGGGGGGCTGTCTAGGAGGGTGTGTCTAGGGTGGGGGTTGGGGGTGGTGTGCATGGTGTGCAGGGTGTGTGGGGGGTAGGGGGATGGTGGAAAGGGGTGTGGGGGTGCATGGTGGGTGTCCAAGGGGGTAGTGTGTAGGGAAGGGGGCAGGGGGTGTAGGGGGAGGGGGAGGGGTTGACCAGGAGGGAGTGGGAAATGGGGGTAGGGAGCAGGGGTGTGGGGTGTGGGGGTCCATGGGGGAGGGGTGTCCAGGAGGGGGGTGTTCAGGGGGTAGTGTGTAGGGAGGGGTAGGGGTGCAGGGGGAGTGTGGATGTCCAAGATGGGGTGGAGGGGGCTGGGGGGAGCAGTGTTCAGGGGGTAGGGAGAGTGGAAAGGGGTGAGGGGGTGCAGGGGGGCTGTCTGGGGGGTCATGGGGCTATCCTGGGGGGTCAAGGGCCTATCCTGGGGGGTGTCCAGGAGGGAGGGGATGTCCGGGGGTGTCCAACAGGGAGGGGGAGGGGTGTCCAGAATATAGGGGGTGTCCATGGGGTGTCCAGGAGGGGGGTGTCTAGGTGGGTGTCCAGGAGGGAAGGGGGTGTCCAGGAGGGAGGGGGGTCCATGAGGGGGGTTTCTGGGAAGTAGGGGGTGTCTAATAGGGGTAGTGTTTAATAGGGGGTTTCCATCAGATAATTATATAAAAAACATAATAGGTCATTGTTCAAACATCTAAGTTTTAATGTGGGTGTTGGAAGTACACCAAAATAATCTTATGTGGTCATAGAAAGGTGTGAATATTCGTGATTTTTTATAATTTGAAACATTTATGAATTCCCTTAACCATAATATTTGTTATTATTTTTTATTGACATATTATTGATGGTTACTTATTATCTTATAAAACAATACATATAATATTAATTCATTTTCTTGGTTATTTATTTAATGTATGTTTATATGCTGCAAAATGGATAGATACTGGATGTACAATGTTGATTGGATCACTGATGAATTTCAGAATGATTTATGATATTTCTTGGAATTTTCATTCACTAATGATTCAGTTAGCGGATTGATTCGATTCTTGTGTTTTGATTGTGTTAGAAGACCATGGTTAACTCATGAGGAAGTGAGTTTCCATATCACTAAACAAGGTTTCCAAAAAAATTATCATGTGTGGTATCACAATGGAGAAAAAGTGAAAGTGGTGAATGACATCGACTCAATGGAAATTATTGGTATGAAAAATCTTATTTCTGATCGGTTTCCTTTTGTTTTTGAAGCCAGCTCCTCATGTAGACCTGTGTAAGAGAAAATGAATACCGAAACAAAATTTTCATCTATTAATCAAGATGATAACATTGAGAGTGTTATAAAGATTATGGTATATGAAAATACCCTAGTATATTAGGCATGTGTAAAAATGATAAAACTTGAGTTTTTAATGAGATTATATCATGAAAAACAATGTATGGATTTAGTAATACTACGGTCGACTATATCATTACATTTATTAAGAATTTACTGCCTGATGATGTATCACTACTGGGGAGCTGGGTTTTCCCAATGCCTGTATGCCAACGGTTCCATAGAACCATTGGTATAGGGGTATAAAACAAGTATTTCCCAACAGTTTGAAGAAACCATTGGGAAATCTAAAAAATTTTCTCCCTTTCCCAACAGTTTGTGTAAACCATTGGTAAATCTCACCTTTCCCAATGGTTTTATAAAACCGTTGGGAAATTTTTCCCCTAAAATCCCAGACAACCCGATATCCCCATCCACGCGATTGAACTGCTAATGTTGAGAACTAAGATCTCTCTCGCTTGGAAAATCATTCCACTGGATCCATATTCAATCACAAAGTTGTTTTGTTCTAAACTTCAAATCTGTAAGTAGTACGTTATGTTTAATGTTTTTCATCTAATTTTTTTCTATTCTGTTTTGATTTGGCTTAAACCTAAGTTTCGTGCAGGTATACCCAACAATTTCAATTCGATTTGTTATTTGTTTTCTGTTTTTGTTCTGGTGTCATGTGTGAATCAATTTTTTGTTCTGTTTTTGTTTTCTATTTTTATTCTAGTGGGAGGTGCTGGGGTGTAGGAGGTGGGGGGAGGGGGTGTGCTAGTGGGGTGTTTAGGTGGGGGGAGGGGGTGTGTTGGTGGGGGGTTGAGGTGGGGGGGTTGTACAGGTGGGGTGGGGGTGGGTTGTGCAGGTGGGGGTGGGGGAGGGGTGGGTTGTGAAGGTGGGGGTACAAGTGAAGGGGGGTTGTTATGCAAGTGGGTGGGGGGGAGGGGAGTGTGCAAGTTGGGGGGTGGGCTGGGTAGGTCGGAGTCTGTTGGGGGGTGAGGTGGGGGTTTTACAGGTGGGGGTGGGGGTGGGTTGTGCAGGTGGGGGTGGGGGAGGGGGGCTGTTGAAGTGGGGGTAAAAGTGGAGGGGGGGTGTTGTGCAAGTAGGTGGGGGAGGGGAGTGTGTAGGTTGGGGGGGTGGGCTGGGCAGGTGGGAGTCTTTTAAGGGTGAGGTGGGGGTGGGGTGTAGAGGTGGTGGGGGGGAGGGGGGCTGTACAGGTGGGGGTGGGGGGAGGGGGGGTTGTGCAAGTGGGGGGTGTAGGTGGGGGTGGCTGTGCAAGTGGGTGGGGGGAGGGGAGTGTGTAGGTTGGGGGTGGGCTGGGCAGGTGGGAGTATGTTGGGGGGTGAGGTGGGGGGTGTACAGGTGGGGGTGGGGGTGGGGTGGGGGGAGGGGGTTATACAGTTGGGGGGTGCAGGTGGGGGTGTAGTGGGTGGATGGGAGGGGGCTGTGCAGGTGGGAGTGGGGGGAGGGGGGTTGTGCAAGTGGGGGTACAGGTGGGGGGGGGGGGGTTGTGCAGTCGGTGGATGGGAGGGGGTTGTGCAGGGGGAGTCTGTTTGGGGTGAGGTGGGGAGGGGGGGTTGTGCAGGTGGGAAGTCATCACTTCCATAGTTCACCAATAAGCACGGGGAATTCATCACTTCTAGAGATTTTTATAGTTTTGAGTCCTCTTTGGTTTTGGTTCTTGTCTAGTCATCTTGATGAGTAAGGAATCACATGATCTAAAAGTGACATCAACTATATAACATGAATTCCTTCTACCACAACACATTTTTCTAGAAATAATATATCCTTGGAAGGTTGTTGGAGCCTTTTAGAATCCAATGCCCCAACATTTT